>JAJIBD010011588.1:0-59062 GCA_021461705.1 Cryptotis parvus | reverse complement strand
CTGAACGAGGCGATTCATTACATTTAGCCTCATTTTCAAGACACACACGGTTTACTTTCCCTTTTATCTTGTGAGGGACTACTGCTTTTACAGCACATTCAACTTTGAGCATTGACATTAATTCTCTGATGGTTTCTGTGCAGTCAATGGAGATCAACTCTCAGTTCTGCCACTCATCTGCTTGAACAATTGCAAACAAAACACCAAGCAAACCCATTTCCGATCTTGTGCTATATTTATTCTTAGCATTCTACTGAAACTTGGCAACAGCCAATAGAACTAGGAGATGTTTTGTTTGGATTAGGTCAGCAGTCATCCTGTGAGATGACTTCCAAATCACAATCACTTCCAAATCACAAATTGCTTAAATTAATCCATCTTAATAAAAGACAAGGAGCTGAATCACTGGTATGTATTTACCTTTTAAAAGTCACATTTAAATAAATCATAAATAAAAATGACATAGTCAATGAATATGCCTACCAATGTCATTTCCTAGTTAAGAAAATATGAATGCGAACTTTGCATTTTTTTAAAACTATACATAGATAAGTCAATGTATGGTTACTTTAGAAGACATTTTTCACTGTTCTTATAACTTGTTACTCTGCAAATGGTGTCATTATTTTATATGCTAAATCTACTTAAAGAAAGAGAATAGGGAAATGAGGGTATAGTCTGTAAAATAAAATTAGATTTCTCTTATTAAGAATCCTACATAGATATTTGAGCATATTGTATTTTGACTATTATATGATCCTTCTCTTTAAATATAATAGTTTCCCTTATAAAATGTTAATTTTTCTTATGCTTTATAATATTTCTCATTCTATATTCACATCATCAACCTGATGTTAACTTTTCAGCACGCCCACAATTTTTTAGCTTCTGAAATCAGAAGCTAAAGGCTTCTGATTTGTTGACTTTTGACAGCAATCTTATAAGGTAGGCCTATCAGATACTATATAACATTGCATTTCACCTCTGCATGAAACATTTTCTTATAATTAGTGCAATTTTAATCTTATAATTAGTACACAGATTATGATTAAAGAATTATATAAAGTTCAGTTAAACACTAGAAGTGGTAAGGAGGTTTATAAAAAGCAGACTGAAGAACTTCTGACATCCAAGTTAGAGACTTCCTGTATGTAGAGTGAAAACAACCTCAACAAAAGCTATCAGGGAAAAGAAGAGTATCTATTAAATGTCAAAAAAAATCTGGACTACATATAACAATCCAGTGTTGGCTTCTTGGCCTTTTTCATGTTTCTCATTCCTACCTTTGAACACATGCTAATTTTTAATTACATTCTTTCCTATGACCTCCCTTACTTATTCTAACTATTGAATGTGCAGGAGTTTAAATACTATATAAGAGGAAGAAAATTCCAGGTGCTTGAAGAATCAAACTCCAAAGTCTGATTTGCTTAACACAATAAATATTCATTTCTTACTAAAGTCACAGCTGAATGCAGTCCAGACAGATGTTCTCTGTTGATATCTAGTCATTGATGCTGCTTCCACATTGCACAATGCTAGGAGAGAGAGAGAGAGAGAGAGAGACAGAGACAGAGACAGAGACAAAGAAAGAAAGAGAGAGACAAACACAGAGAGATACCGAGACATGGAGAGACAGAGACAGAGTCACACAGAGAGACAGACAAAAGCACATACACAGAGAGATAATTCATATAGGCTCATACCTGCCTTGGACATGGTAAAGCACATAATTTGTATTTACGTTCTACTGTTCTGTGCAATTTATGAAGTCAAAACCTATTTGCAATGCTTAAATATTAGCATTCAGTGAGGATTAACTCTGTACAGTGAATATATGAAATAATTTTGATTTGCATTAGATTAGAACTGAAAATATTTTAATAATACTCTAAATCTAGAGTCTAGTCTATTTTCTAGTAAAATCTAGTTTATTCCATTTTCTTATAAAGTCAGGAGTCAGAGATATTGAATGATTTAACTAAAGTGACGTATGCAAAAAAAGGGAGAGAAGGAGAAATTTCTAATATAACTAGTGTTATTTTTCTTTTGTGCCAGGGACATGCTAACACATCTTTGAATCTTAACTCTATGAAACTTGACATGAATCTGATGAGACAGATTGTTCTTATCTTCATTTTAAAGATGAGGAAATTAAAGCTTAGTGGTGACACAGTTAACAAATGACAGAAGGGAAATTCAAACCCAGACTATCATCAAAATGCCAACATGTATTGCTTGATGGTCATGTTTTTGTTCCGGAATCCAGTCTCCCCTTTCATACTGACAGACAACATGACTTGGAGATGAAATATGAAAGTCTTTATAAAAAATGATACTGTAGGAAGTTTATGATTGAAACTGCTCCGATATCCTGGTACCTTGAAAACAAGTTTACATTCCTTTTGAGAGCAGTGATTTTCTCAATGCTGTAAGCCAAAGCGAATCACACTGGATTGTCATGGTGAGACTTGTTCCTGGCAATGAACAAGGCTTTTCCCATAAGAGAGATGAGTATCTCTGTCATGTGAGAAAAAGTAATCAGTTCACAACACAAGCTAGACATTCATTTACAGCTATAGGGTAGATGAGGAGAGGAAAACAAATGTTACAATTTATGATTATGAAGAAATTACTAAATAAAATATCAAGGACATTTCTTGTGGTTCTGGTTCTCTTTGATGGTAAAGTGGCAGTACTGGGAGTTTTAGTTACACGGATCACGTCTCCCCATTATTTCACATAGTAGGTATTAAAGTCTAGTGTGAGTGTGTGGAGGGTGGGGTGGTTATCCCAAAGGACGATTCTCTTTTAACTGGGGAGTTACTCAATGCAAGGTCCAGAGATGCAATGCTGCTCAGGTCCTGCAGAGCTGGAGTCACTTGTCACTTGTCTTCCCATTGTTCATCTACTTGCTGGAGCAGGTCATTGGGAATGAGGTCCATTATTGTTACCATTTTTGGCATATTGAATACACCACTGGTAGCTTGCCAGGCTCTGCTGTGGCTCTGGGTTCATCCCAGGGGGCCCAATCTATTCTTCTTCTTCTTCTTCTTCTTCTTCTTCTTCTTCTTCCTTCTTCTTCTTCTTCTTCTTCTTCTTCTTCTTCTTCTTCTTCTTCTTCTTCTTCTTTCTTCTTCTTCTTCTTCTTCTTCTTCTTCTTCTTTCTTCTTCTTCTTCTTCTTCTTCTTCTTCTCTTCTTCTTCTTCTTCTTCTTCTTTCTCTTCCTCTTCTTCTCTTTCTCTTTCTCCTCCTCCTCCTCCTCCTCCTCTTCCTCCTCCTCCTCCTCCTCCTCCTCCTCCCTCCTCCTCCTCTCCTCCTCCTCCTCCTCCTCCTCCTTCTCCTTCTTCTTCTTCTTCTCCTTCTCCTTCTTCTTCTCCTTCTCCTTCTTCTTCTTCTTCTTCTTCTTTTTGGGTCACATCCAGCAATGCTCAGGGATTATTCCTAGCTCTTCACTCAGGAATTACTCCTGGTGGTGGTGCTCAAGGGACAATATGGGATGTCGTGGATTGAACCCGGGTAGGCTGCATGCAAGGCAGACACCCTACCCACTGTGCTATCGCTCAGGCCCTGGACCCAGTCTATTTCTATGTCAGTCCATCAACCATCCAGGGCCTATGAGGTAGAGCCCGGGTGTAGACAAGCCTGAATCCTGTCTGCCACCTGCCGACATAGCTGGGTGCTGCAGCCATACCTGCAACACCTCGAGGGAAGAGGAGCCAGAGTATTCAAGGCCAAACCTGGTGGCACCAGAGAGATCTCCAGGACTGTACTGGAGATACTCAGGTACAAGGAATAGAATTGAGATTAGGCACATGCTAAAAATGTACACTAACCACTGGGCCTTTAGGTTTTCTAAAGCTGTTTTTAATCAGGCAAACTTCTTTATACGTAGTGGAAAAGACAAAATAGATTTATAAAAATTATTTATAAAATTGTTTTAAGTTGAAATTAATTTATATGATGATGTTTTCAGCATAGTACCTGGAATACAATAAGCACTCAATAGATGAAAGCTCAAACTATTGCTCTTATTGTGATTGTTATGCATTTTAGCACTGAGTTACTATTGAATTAACTTTCCCACTTTCAATCAAAATGATATTGCATCATTCTTTAGTACCTACTTGATCGAATTTATCAGTCAGGTTTTCTTTCCAGATACATTTTGTAATTGGAGACTATAGCAAGGCATGGCTCACACTTTCTAAAATATGGGCACAATTTATAACACTTTGGAGGAAAAGTAATGATCTGCTATCTAGTTTTCCTGGGTTTTTTAGGGAAGGAAGCATATGGTCAAGGAAGAGAACAGTATAGTAAACAGAAGAACTAGTAGAAGTATTAATTCATAATACTAATTTGTTTAAGTCCCCTGTTTTTTTCAAAAGTGTTATTTACAAAAATTTTACTAAAAATGGTCATTTTTATTTTTAATATTAAAATGGTTCTTTTGAAATTCTAATAAAATATGTTGCAAGGATTAAAATCCATAATTATAGGGGCCAGAGCGATAGTCCAGTGGGTAGGGCGTTTGCCTTCGTGCGTGCGGCCATCCCATGCCAGCTAGGTTCGATCCCCGGCATCCCATATGGTCCCATGAGCACTGCCAGGAGTAATTCCTGAGTGCAGAGCCAGAAGAAACCCCTGAGCATCACTGGGTGTGACCCAAAAAAAGCAAAAAAAAAATCCATAATTATAAAAACTGCAACATAATGCAAGTGAGGCTTAAAAACTCAGTTATGCTGGGACCAGAGAATTATACAGTAGGTAAAGCACTTACTTTGCATTCAGCTGACCTTGATTTAATCCACAGTGCATTGTATGGTTCTCAGAGCCCTTCCAGGAGTGATCTCTGAGCATAGAGCCAAGAGTAATACCTGAATACTGCTGAATGTGGCCATAGAGAAAAAAATTAAAAATAAAAAGGAAAATTTATGTGTGTTTAGTTTGGATTTAACATAATAAAAAAGTTAATTTTATTGCAATTAATTAATTGAATTTTAATTTATTTTATAATTTATGAAATACAGAATTCCCAGTATCTAAAAGTATACTATCGGTATCTTCCAGGAAACTCCTAAAATTCTTTTTCTTTTATTATAACACCATGAGATATACACTTATAAAGTTGTTCATTATTGGGTTTCAGTCAGTGTTGCAGCACCTATCCCTCCACAAGTGCACATTTCCCACCACCAATGTCCCCATATTCCTTCCTGTCGGGGATGGTGCTGGGGTCCCCAACAGTACCGGGAAGCGAGTTCCGCTTCTACCTCCGAAGCCTGTGAGGAATGGATGAAAACTCAGGAATCCGATGCAGTTTTAAAAGGGCTTTACTATCAAATGTTCCGATATAAATCCAAGAGCAGGGAAAACCTCCGGACTCTGGATTCCCAGCTGGGCCCCAGCCACGTGTGGGCCAAGATGGCTGCCACCACGTGTTGAGGCCCAACAAAGAATGGAGAGGATGGAGAAGCAAAATGGCAAGGGAAGCCGAAATGGCAAAAGAGAGCTTCTTTCTTCTTGCAGCTTATTTTATAGCTAGAAATCCGCCCAAACTTCCCAGCCCAGCCCATTTTGGGCTGGGCTCTCTAGAGATGAAAACAGGAAAATAGCTCTATAGAAATGTAGCAACTTCACAGTAGTTTTGTAATTTAGTTGCCTTTGAGTTATAAGGGAGCCATGCTTGCTTGCTAGGAGGCAAACAGCATTTCTCTCTGGGCTAATTACTTAGAGATCCAATGCGGCCAGGCAAATATGCTGGTAAGATCTAGCTAGTCCCACAATGACTATAGTAGCATGAGAGAATATTTATACCAGCCAGTACAGAATACATGGTCAGATAAACTGCCACATTTAAACTACCACCCCCCCCCATCTATGAAGTGACCTGCAGGAGGCAATCCAGGACAGATGCAGAGGTTCTTAAATGTCCTGCAACACCCTCCGTCTCCCCAGCCTAGCTCTATAGCAGGTACTTTTCTCCGTCATCCTCCTCGTCCTCCTCATCCCTCCTAGTCCTCCTAGTCCTCCTCTTCCTTTTCCTCTTCCTCTTCTTCCTCTTCCTCTTCTTCTTTCTTCTTCTTTCTCCTTCTCCTCCTTCTCCTCCTCCTCCTCCTCCTCCTCCTCCTCCTCCTCCTCCTCCTCTTCTTCTTCTTCTTCTTTACTCCCACATTATGACTTGTAATACATACGTTTATGGGTTATCATCAATATCCCTTTGCCTACATTCAGTACTTATTTATAGTCTGGCTGAGGTGTCAGGAATTGACCTATCTTGACTACATGAAAGGCAAGCACCCTACCCTACTGTGCTATTGTTCCAGCTCATTTAACTTTTTGCAGTTACTTTGCTACTAGTTTAACAATTGTTGTTTCTTGTATGTGCATAAGAATATAAAGTATAAAAAGAATGAAGTAAATTTAGACCAGTGGACTTCAATATTTTTGACTCCTGGATGTCTGTGAACTTGTCAAAATAAGATAACTTTTGTGATCCACTAAAGCAAATATATACATTTTTTTAAGCAGGCATCAATCCAAGTAGTGTAGGGCAAGTGTATATTACCCATTATAAATGCTCGAGATTTGAGGTGACTACAAGATTTTCCCACCCGCATGGCAGAGCCTGGCAAGCTACCCGTGTCATACTTGATATGCCAAATACCAGTAACAATTATAGATCTCATTCCCATGACTTGATGGAATGGTTTAAGGCTCTTTATGTTCCTGGAGCAGGCAGATGCTCTTTGGTTATCTCCGCATGTGACAGGACATATTGAGATGTTACTGGTGCCCGCTTGAGTAAATTGATGACCTACGGGAAGTCAAGTGATCAAGTGATCAAGTGATTAACATTGCCAACAATTATTAACTGTCCCTTCTCTCTTACTTAGCCTATGACTCCCATACACTTGTGGTAGATTACAAACACTGTAAAGTCCTCATGATCCTAGTCCTGCCTGGCCTTGGATATTAGTATCATACTATTTTTTATATTCTGCAAATGAATGTAGTCTTTCATATTATATCTGTCCATTTCCTTCTGGCTAATTTCATTCAGCATGAGTCTTTCCATGTCCATCCATTTATAGGCAAATACTATGCTCTCTTTGTCTACCTCCCAAATACATTTTATCTTCTAGTTAAAACAGAGCAATCAGAGTATGAAAACCATCATTATTTTATGTTATATAATAATGATATATAATAAATATCCAAATTTATCTACTGAGTCAAATTTCACCACATGTTCATTTAAAGATGTTAAATTACTTTTGAAGGGTAATATTTAATAGAATAGAGAAATATATTGTCCTGATTTTTATTAAGTTAAACAGTCTATTTATTGTGGAAATAAAATCAAATATATTAATATACCTTGTCAGGTGTTTTGGGAGCTGCTTAATATTTTCTAGGTTTTGTGGATTGTGGGAATATAAAACACAAAAAGCAGAAAAGATGGATGAGGGATAACTGGCAGAATGATCTTCTCAGGATTCTAGCTCATTCTCAATCACTTTGCTAATAAAATAATAAAGAATAAAGTTTAAATATATTCTTACGATTATTAAAATTCTTGTGGAAATCTGAGAATGGGTATGAATTCTAAAATCCGGGTATCCATTTAGTAGTTATGGAAAGAGCATAGACTAATACAAACATAGAAGTCTCCTTTGAACATCCAAGTAATTTGTGAAAGTTCCAATACTTCTTAATACCACAATTGCTCATATTCAAGTCACTTAATCTGTAGATTGGAATTCTCAGTAGTCTCAATTTAACATCAACTTTTGTGTCTGGATTTATATAGTGTCCCCAATCTTAATTTTTTCCTTCTGTTTGCTATAATTCTGGAATACATAGATGTTTAGAGACTTAGAAATGAAAATACCACTTTTCTTTAAGTCCTTTTATATTGTAACTAAGCCAGAATTCAATATGGCATACTGAATAAGCAAGGCTTTATCGAGTAGCATCTTGGAACTCTTAGAATTCTTTGCACTAAAGAATGAATATAATATATATATGTAAATATATCCTTTATATATATGAAGAATATATAATATAGAATACATATTAAATTCTAGAGAGAATGCCATTTTGTAGAAATAGATTCATCTAATGCTCATTGCATATAAATATTCTTTTTTCTTAAAGCATAAAATGAATATTGTTTTTTTTTAATTTTTCCCCCCCAAATTTTATTACACCATTATAGACATGCAATTGCAAGATGCTCATGCAGAGTTCTGGTCCACAGCGTACCAACACCCATCCCTCCACCAAAACCCATCTCCCATCACCAATGTCCCAACCTCCCTCCCCTCCTCCCACACCTCAACTATTTAGCGGGTTCTGTATGTCTTCTCTCTCCTCTCCATCTCTCCTTCCCGCCAAACTTTCCTGCACATCCTGGAATGCAGTGTACCAAAGGACAACACTGTTTCCACTATTTTGATGGATCTGCGCAGCGCTTGCAGCGGCGCCGATTTGGGCTCGAATTGGTTTTGCTCTGTTAATCTGGTCGTGAGGCAGGATCCCAGCATCCGGAGGGCAAAGGTGGTGGCTAGTGTGGTGAGCGAGTCCCATCCGGCTGCCTCCGGGACCTCCCCGGAGGCAACGGGCCCACTCCCAAAACCCATCTGTCCTCCCGAGGAGCCCCACCATTGCCAGCTTAGCCGAGGGAAAGCGGGGTTCCAACTTCCCCAGGCACGTCCGAGGCCCGCCTGCTGCTGTGACTGATCCTTGTTTTGTTATTGATCTACATATCATTATATTTGGATAAAATATCACCCTAACATGATACAAAATATTTGTTATCTTGATTTTTAAAACACTATTCAAGACCAAGGGTTCTTGGTCTTTCCTCAACGCTTACTGCAAGATACAACATACTCTCATTGTCACAGTGTCTTCCCAAGACAAACTACTCACTTAGGGACAGAGAGGGGAAGAAAGAGAACTACTGATCCATTAATGAAAATGTGTGAGTCATATATCTGGATTATTCAACTCTCCAAGCAGGTGTTATACAGCACCGTAGTGGAAATATTTCCTCCTTAGTGCAATAATGAAAGGGGAATGATGCTGGTTGAACAAAGTGAGCATGAAAAAGGTAGAGTAATAGATATAAAGAAAGTTACCTTCACTGGCTAGTCGGGAAAGAGAAATATTCTAATATCAATACTAAATTGAAAAATACATTCACACAGATGCCTATACATCCCATTTACATTTTCTTCATATTAATTTTTAGCTGAGGTATATACTGAGGAATTCTTTAACTTTGACTTCCAACTCTTATTTCCACAAACACACCAAATCTAGGTAGCAACAGTAGAAAACATATCCCAAGATATTTAATATCCTCCCCCTTTTTTTTTTTTGCTTTCTGAGTCACACCCGCCGATGCTCAGGGGTTTCTCCTGGCTCTGCACTCAGGAATTACTCCCTGGTGGTGCTCCGGGGACCATATGGGATGCCGAGGATCAAACCCGGGCCGGCACAGGCTGGCCGCGTGCAAGGCAAATGCCCTACCCGCTGGGCTATCGCTCTGGCCCCTATCCTCCCATTTTTTTAAAAGCTTAATGACAACTTGTACATTTTCCAAGAGGGAATATTGAGTATTTTCCAAGAGGGGAAACACTACTTTGGTAACTATGATCTCATGCTTTGTCAACATGATCTCTTATGACAACAAAATAAGTCAAATACTAAAGAGGAATAAATGTTAATTCAGATATAAAGTGAAAAAAATAAATAAGAAAATTTCTGCTTAAATTGTTAGCAACAAAATCAAGTACAAATATTTCAAGCATCTGTAGGTTATTTTTAAAAATCAAGCAAAAAAAGAAGCTAGAGATTGATCTATATGAGAATATTATATGTTAGGCAGTGAAGAGGCATAAAGGATAATTTGTCATGCCAATGTTGAAATCCTTTCTGTAATTCTTGAAGAAGAGATTATTAGAAAAGCAGGACAAAATAAAAATCAAACTGTTTTCTATATAAAGCTCATATTTTACTTGTTAAAGTGTAGTTGCTTAGTTTGTGTTTTACCTTCGAAAGCAAAGACTTGAGAACAAGAAGTCCTAAGAAACAGAAGTAGAGAGTGAAGATGAGAAAACCAAAGTGCATTTTGAGGTGGTCACTATTGCTTGCGCTTGGGACTCTAATAATCAATGCTCACTGACTGTTTCAGAATAGACTATGGTGGGATGGGAGAGGGTTATTTGGTTTTTATCCTGGCCTCATGTGCTCTATTGGTCAAATTGACCTGTAGTGTTCACTTCCTGTGTTTTCATGCTGCACACAAAGAGGAATGTTTTAACTTTCCTGAGTCTTTGAAGACAGTGGCATAAAATCCAGGGTCAAAAAGTAAGAGGTAAGTGATGATATTAAGTGTTGTTAAAATGTACCTGCTATAGAATTGCAGGCTGCAGCAAGGTCTGTGGTAAAAGGTGAATGGAGAGAAACCAAGAGTCAAAATGGTCTACTATATCCAATCACTGTTTTAACGATTGTAGTGGCTCTGGGTGGATGGTAAAGGTGTTAGTTAAAAAAAGTTAGGGGGGTTAAGGATTAAAGGATTTCACCATTATGTGAATAAGAGCTTGGGGGTTTTGGTTTCCCTTTAGCCTCTTTAAGGCTGTTTTGGGTATTTGAAGATAAGTGTCAATATTGGGATCATTACACTTAAGTCTTGCTAGATTAACAAAATTATTCTCATCGCCTCATTTTATGATGAAGGGAAAAGGGGGTCTATAGAAACACACCATCTTTCTGAAAGATGGTAGAGTTGAAATTAGGTCTGAGTCCAAACATGTTCATTTACAAAAGCATCTCATTTGAGAAAAACTGCAGTATATTATCTTTAATATTTATAATTTATTACCTTTAAGGTGAGTTTGCTCATATTTATGGATTTTATTGTGAAGGACCCATATATGAGTCAATCAAAAAGTTTGATTGAACATTATCTTCTTCCGCTATGACCCTTATTACTTTATAAGCAATATTCTTGGTTGGTAAGCACTCACATTTCATTCTACCACTAGTCTTAGTGCTCCATGATAAAGCCTCTTACTTTGCATCTGAATGCAAATCTTTGAATGAAATCTTCCCTTCTGTTCTCTGCCTTCTCAGCTTCCCCCTCCACTTGTCCTTAGAAGTATTCATTTTCTATCTTCTCATAAATTGTGCCTGAGGACACTTATAGAGCCTGAAATATCAACCAGATGCTAGATTTAAATTTCAGGAAACAGAACTATTAAGCTCTCTGTTGACTTGTGTTTGTTGATAGTACCAAGGCAAATCTATGTATGGTGTTAAATTCATAACTGGGAGATTGGTTAGCTAATGAAGGAATTTAATGAAAGACTAGATGGCATGGTTTTGTGTGACCAGTTTAACAAGGTTACATTTCTGCAATGGTGATTTTGCTGTCACAAAATCACTTGATTGGCAAATCACATGATTTGGCTGATTGAATTCTTGGACCTGGCTACAGACTCCCTCAGATTTTGCAACTGTATGTAGAGTAGTAAATCATGCTTTATATGCAATAGCTCTTCTTTTATAGAAGTGAAAAAAATTGAGATGTTCAGTAAATGAAAAAATGCTTATGAATATTGTAAGATGTTATAAATAGATTTGGTGATCCACTTACCCATTTTCTTGTATTTCTTTTTTTTGTGTTGTATTTCCCTTTCTTAGATAACTATAAACCTACATGTATGTGCTTATAATTTCAATTGTTTTTGCAATTATATTACTCTAAAAAAAAAAAAAAAAAAAACTTGAAAAGTCCACTAGTGCACAGTAAATCATTGTAGTTAACACAATTTATATATTCCATTGCTTATAGGCATTTGCTTTATTTAGAATATGATGTCATTATAACCAGAGTTAACATGTATACTTTGGGTATTTCTCTTGGTGCATCACTTGTATCACTTGTCTTCTCGTTGTTCATCAATTTGTTCAATTGGGCACCAGTAATGTCTCCATTCCCCACTGTTGAGAGCTAGTGTAGCCCAAGGGCATCTGCTGCTCCAGGAACATGAAAAACCTCAAACCTTTCATTCAGGCCATGGGAATGAGGACTATTATTGTTACTGTTTTTTGGAAGTAATGAAGGTGTTTGTCAGAATGTCTATGGATGGAGGATTTGGTTGAACTAGCAGCAGCGATGCCCAGAGTTTACAGTCCTTATGGTCTCGTGTCAAGACTTTCGAGTATAGGAACTCCCACTGGCTTGTATTAAGAAGATTATGAAGCTGGACAAAGACTGAAGATGATCAGTGCAGAAGTGCCCATGCTCTTGGTGCATGTATGCATGAATACTAGGAGTCTAACTAGCGAAAGATTATACATAGTTCTAATTTTATTTAAAAAATAACTTATTATGTTCTAAAATGATACTTCTAGCAGAATAAAATCTGTTCCACTCACACATGCACATGGTGTTGCCAAACTTTAAATTCACTGTTGCTTAATTTTTTATTTTATCATTTCTAATGATGTTAAACATGTTTTTCTGTTTATTTTTGCCTATGATTATTTGCATGTGAATTTCTTGTTTAGGACAGTACTTTTTGATGAATTGATTTTCTTTTTAATATAGTTTGTACATTTTCTTGTAATTATTTTATATATTTTGAATGAAATTATAGCTTTTAACTTTTCCTTTATAATTTCTGTATTTAAAAATTCTAACCAGGGAGTTGGGGGTGGGGGAGACATTTGCAGGGCTGCTGGAAGGCAGGGAGGATGTCCTGGTGGAGGGTCTGCTGGCTTCAGGTGTAATCAGCATGAGAAATGCAAATCAAAATGACAATGAGATATCATCTCACATCACAGAGACTGGCACACATTCGAAAGAGCAAGAACAACAAATGCTGGTCTGGATACAGGGAGAAAGGAATCTCATCCATTGTTGGTGGGAATGTTGACTGGTAAGTCCTTTTTTGGGAAAACAATATGAACGTTCCTTCAAAAACTAGGAATTGAGCTCCCATTTGACCCAGCAGTACTATCCCTGGGAATATATACTGGGAGGCCAAAAACACACAGCAGAAACACCATCTGCCCTTCTATGTTCATAGCAGCACTACTCACAATATCCAGAATATGGAAACAACCAGAGTGGCCAAGAACAGATGACTGGAAAAAAGAAACTATGGTACACAATGGAATACTATTCCATTGTGTCAGGAAACACTAATTTATGAAATTTGTCTATAAATGGATGGACATGGAGAGGATCATGCTGAGTGAAATTAGCCAGAGGGAAAAGTACAAATATCAAATGACTGCATTTATTTGTGTGATATTAAAAAAAAGATTAGGGAAGACAGATAAAAGGAGCAGTGCACCAACAATTGTTGGGAATGATAGTACCAGCCTAGAATTGAGCATTGAATGTAGGCAAAGGGATCACTATCTTCACTATCACTATCACTATTTTCCCATTGTTCATCGATTTGCTTGAGTGGGCACTAGTAACATCTCCATTAGTCCTGTCACAAGCAAGTGTAACCCAAGGGCATCTGCTTGCTCCAGGGACAGGAGGAGCCCGAAACCATTCTTCAGGTCATGGAACTGAGGTCCATAATTGTTACTAGTTTTTGGCATAATAACTAAATAAAACATGGGTAGCTTGCCAGGCTTTGCCGTGTAGGTGGTATAATCTCAGCAGAAGGCTCTCATCTCGAGCATTTACTGACGATCCCTGACCATTGCTGGGTATGACCAAAAAAGAAAAAAAGAAAGAAAACAAAGGTGACACCATCTCCTACTTTTTGTAGTGGCCCACCTGTTGTTTTTTTGTGATCAATGAGTTTCTTTCTTTTTATATAAGTTAAAACTACATCTAATAATAAAATCTAAATGCATGTATTGCAAGCCACAATGTATAAGAGAATGGGGATAAAGAGAGAGAGAGGAAAGAAGAGGAAGAAGAGGAAGAAGAAGAGGTGGAGGAGGAGGAGGAGGAAGGATAAGGAGGAGGAGGAGGAGGAGGAGGAAGGAGGAGGAGGAGGAAGAAGAAGAAGGGAAGGAGGAGGAAGGAGGAGGAGGAGGAGGGAGGAGGAAGGAGAAGGAGGAGGAGGAGGAGGAGGAGGAGAGAGGAAGGAGAAGGAGAAGGAGAAGGAGAAGGAGAAGGAGAAGGAGAAGGAGAAGAAGGGAGGAGAGGAGAAGGAGGGAGAAAGAAGAAGAGAGAGGAAGAAGAGAAGAAGAAGAAGAAGAAGAAGAAGAAGAAGAAGAAGAAGAAGAAGAAGAAGAAGAAGAAGAAGAAGAAGAAGAAGAAGAAGAAGAAGAAGAAGAAGAAGAAGAAGAAGAAAGTGTCTGCCATAGAGGTAGGGCTGGGGGGGGGGGAGGGAATCAGGGGACATTGGTGGTGGGAAATTGGCACTGGTGGAGGGATGGGTGCTGGAACACTGTATGACTGAAACCCAAACATGAACAGCTTTGTAACTGTATATCTCACGGTAGTATAATCATTTTTTAAAAATTCTAACCAGAATGCCTAAAAGGAAAATAAGAGAGAGAGAAAGAAAAGTGTCTGCCAGAGAGGCAGGCTGTGGAGGTGGGGCAGGTGGAGTGGTGGGAGAGATACTGGGATCACTGGTGGTGGGAAACTGCTCTAGTGAAAGGGATGATTATTGGAACATTGTATGACTGAAATCCAATCATGAACAGCTCTGTTTCTGTTGATCTCATGATGATTCAATTAAAAAATCTTTCTTACATGTAGGTAAAGAGCAAAATGTAGTCTGTTCTGCCTTTCTCATCTAATATTTTAATTAAATAGGACCATGTTTTAATTCTAATTAAAATTGAGTTATAGGGATATGGTTTTGTTTTTCACCAGTGGATACTCCTTGTGTGTGTAATACTCCATAGGTTATGGCAAGCATATTCTCCAATTACCAATTATACTGGTAATAAATAACCAGTATACTGGGTTTTTTCTGTCACATATCTAAGACCCATTTATAAATTAATCTTGTTTTGGATGTTTTATTCTGTTTACATTAACTATCCTATGACAAGACCCTTAGTCTTTATTATTATAATTTTGTAGTAATTCTAAATATGTGAATTTTCCCTATTCATCAATTCTGCTCTTTTAGTTAAAAGTCTAAGTCAGAGAATAAGGAGATTGAGCAAAGGGCTGGTACTATGACCCTGAGTTAAATATCTGACATTAAATGACGTTGAGCACGACTAGAATAGCCCTGGTGGCCCTTCAGGGGCCTGGGCAACAATACACCACCACCAAATCACCAATATGAGCATTAAAACAACAGGTCTGAACAAATAGATTGAGCATTAATACCAGGAGTCAGCCTGGAGTCTCTGAGGAACCCCCTTTAAAAAATAAAATGAAATCTAATTCTTACACATGACATATACATCTGTGCTTTGTATTAATGGGTTTTGTATTTTGAAGTGTATAATTTTTATGAATTATTGAATGATATTGTGATTTTTTCTGGGTATTTATAATTTTGAAGATGCCATACCTGTAAATTTTACTTTCAGTTGAAATTTATTTTTCTATTGGGTTTTATATATGAATTATGCACTTGTATTATTCATTTTACTTGTTTATAGTAACTTATTGGGGCACAACCTGTGGTGACCATGACCTATTCCTCTATCTGTTTTTTAGTGTGATTCTGGGAAGATGACACTGAAAGTCAAAAGTAAAACCCCTGCCCGTCCCAAAGCTGAAGCCAAAGCCAAAGTTTTGAAGGCCAAGAAGGCAGTGCTGAAAGGCATCCACAGTCACAAAAATAAGATCCTTAAGTCAACCACCTTCAAAGACCCAAAATGCTTCAGCTGAAAAGGCAGCCTAAATGTCACTGGAAGAGCGTCCCCAGGACAAACAAGCTTAACCATTAAGGCATCATCAAGTTCCTTCTGACCATTGATTCAGTCATGAAGAAGATAACAAAGCACTTGTGTTCATTATCCAAGTCAAGGACAACAAAAAGCAGATTAAACAGGCCATGGAGTTCTATGATACTGATGTGGCCAAGGTCAGCATCCTGATTAGACCTGACGGAGAGAAGAAGGCAAATGTTTGCTGATTCGTGACTATGATGACTTGGATGTTGCCAACAAAATTTGAATCATCTAAACATTCCAATTGGCTATTCCTAAATATAATTATTTTTCACCATAAAGAGTGACTCTGGTAGTTTTTAGACTCTGGTAGGGAAAAATATAGAACTAGGGATTCAAACCTAGTCGATGGCATGCCAGGCAAGGACGTTACCTCCTGTACTATACCTCTGGCCCTGATAGTAGCTTATTCTCTGTTTTATAGGTTTATTTTGCTTTGTTATGTGGAATTAAGTCATGCATTCAAAGTTTTATATTCTCCACAAGCTCCTGTAGTGGCTTATTTTGAATTTTTCTTCACAGATTATATTCATAAAAAATGACAGGAGCGAATGGGGAAGAGGAATAATCTATGTTGAAGGATAGAAGTGGATTTTAGAGGTGAGACCTAATGTATTCTTTTTCAATGATCTACACCACAAACTTTATAATGTTAGAATTCAATATTGTTTCAATAAAAATGATCGCTTTTATTTTTATTGATCACTGAGTGCCAAAAAGTAAGCTCCGAGCATCCCGGGCATGGCCCAAAAACAAAACAAAAAGTATAAAAACAAATTAGTTGCTTTCGGTAGTCTTTCTATAAGTATCTTTTATCAGTTTTAACAAAGTTCTTTTCATTATTTAGAAAATGTTATTGCTGTTATTTAGAAAAGGATAAGGATATCATTATGGACTTTTCTAATGGTTTTTAAATAAATGCATGAATTTCCTCTCTGTGTTAATATTATATTTATTACTCACTTCTTATTTAAAATAAAGATTTCATTTTGTGATCAACTAGATAATGCACTAATTATCTAAAGCATGCACACAATTCTAGATTGTTCTAATATTTTAAGTTTTGCTTCTGTGTTCAGAACAAGATAATCTGATTTCATTAAGTTTTGTATCAAAGACATAAGTATGTAATAAAATGGTCTCAAGGATATTATAGCTATCATATCACTAAGGTACTTTTGTGAGACTATAGTTATTCTTCCTTATGTTCACAGATTTTTAAAAATTTCTTGATTACTTGTTGGAATACTGATTGGAACTGTTTTTCTTTGAGAATATTTCTAACTTTGCTTCAATTTCCTTAATGCTTTTAAGTTTTCTTTCTAATTGACTTTCATTGTCAATATTTTCTAGAGGTTTATTTAATTTATCTCAGATTCAATTTGCACCATATGAAACTGTTTGTAATATCAAGTAACAAAATTTGAAGCATTGTTGATTTTTAAATTCTCAATATAGTTTGTTTTACCTTTTCAGAAATTTATTTTCATAAATGTTTATTTATTTTATTTATGTCCCAGGCTCTTAATGTATATTATACACTGATGTTTTTCCAGAAAATTGCTTTATTTTTAAAAAATATATTTTTATTTATCTTATTAATGCACCATGATATACAAAATTATTACCAGTTAGGTTTTAGAAATATGATGTTTCAGCAGAGATAGAGAGTAACACCACCAGTGTCAACTTACCTCCACTGATATTACCAGGTTTCTCCCAATTCCCTGCCACCACCTCTCTCCTACACACACACACACACACACACACACACACACTCACACAGAGCCTATTAAATCATTTCTTATGTCAAGCAATGGCATTCAGGATTTTGCCCTATACTGTACACTTGAAAAATCAGACTTTTCTCACACAAGTACTTTAAATTATTCTTAGGCATAAATTTGGGTAGAACTCCATTACA
Organism: Cryptotis parvus; assembly: GCA_021461705.1. Lineage (NCBI taxonomy): Eukaryota > Metazoa > Chordata > Mammalia > Eulipotyphla > Soricidae > Cryptotis > Cryptotis parvus. Next base: position 41,220 of record JAJIBD010011588.1, on the reverse strand, counting down.
AAATAATCATTGTGAAACCAGTTCAATGAGGATTTAGGATATTAAATGTTCCCTTGTTTAATCATAAGTAGAAGGCAGATTAAAGGCTCAAACCTTTCACTGCTTGACCTCCATAAGCTTTTATAGACAGGTCTAAGCAGGTCGTATTTCAAATCCTCCAAGAAACCAACTGCACAAAACACAACAGTCACCAGAAAAGTACAAAGAGAACCCAGGTAGGGGACAAAAATGAAGAGTGGGATTAAATCTGAAGGTTGTAGAACGTTTCCAACCTTATACTGTACTTCACACAGTCTCAGTTCCCTGCCATCGAAATAGAATCACATATTGGTATTCAGACAAACCCCTCTACCATTATGATCAATATTGACATACAACCAAAATTAAAACACTCAATTTTTTTTAGTTCATTTGAAACAGGATTTAATGGACTAGGATTTAATGGCTTAAATCCTAGTTTCAATGGAGCTAGATGATGATAATATTTAATGATAGGGATATCATTTGTAACATTAATGCTCAGCTTGTCTACTTTTGTAGAGAAAAATCATTCTATAAATGAAGCACTAAAAAAAAGTAAAGCCCACCAGAAGTGACTCCTGAGCCAGGAGTAAGTCCTGAGCAGTGCTGGCTATGGACCCAAAACTAATACAAAAAACAAAATGAGAAACAAATAAACAGGGGCTGGAGCAATAGTCCAGCAGGGGAGGGCATTTGCCTTGCATGTGTCCAGACCCTGGTTCAATCCCCGACATCCCTTATGGTCCTCTGAGCACTGCCAGGAGCAATTCCTGAGTGCAGAGCCAGGAGTAACCCCTGAGCATTACTGGGTGTGACCCAAAATGCAAAAAAAAAATTTTTGTTTGTTTTTTTAATCCTCTCTATTTTCTAGCCCATTAACTTTTTTTTTGATCTTTCAGTTACTTTAATAAATGCTTTTCATAACTAGGACAATGCTCGAATTTCCCTTTATTAGTTTTTTTTTAAATTTTTTATTTTTTACAATTACAAAGATAAACAATTAAAAAGTTCATATTTGGGTTTTGGTCATACAGTGTTCCAGCACCCATCCCGCCACCAGTGCCCATCTCCCACCACCAACGTCCCTGGTTCCCTCCCCCCCCCCAGCCCTGCTCCATGGCAGGTTCTTTATTTTTTTCTTCTCTCTTTCTCTTTTTCCTTCCCTTCCAGACTATGGATTACAGAACATACATTAAAGGGTTGTCATGTGTATCTTTTGCCTCTATTTAATGCTCAGTTCTAGGTTTAGCCCATTAACTTTTAAATTTAACTTTCTGGGGAATATATATATAGCTTTATCTTAGATCTACTGAAACGTCAAAACTTCTTTTTCATATTTTTTGGAATTTCTCTGGGTTCCTTCTGATTGATTAGCTGATTGTTCTCACTTGTGAGATATCTTCTTTTAATTTAGGCATCATGATTTACAAAATTGTTATAAGTAGTCTTTCATACATGAAGATTTCCAGCCTCACGTGCAGAATATTCAATCCCTTCCAACATTGTGCCAAGATCTCTCCCATTTCCTTCTGCCCACCCTTGGCCTAAGCTTTCTACTGAAGACCAGTTCTAAGATTCTTCTGCCTTTGGGTATCTACTTTTCCCTTACTCTGATCCTTTATGTTCCACATCTGCAAAAAATTATTCTGTATCTGTGCCTCTATTTCTTTTTTTAATTAAACTTGTTATTATACCACCGTGAGAGATACAATTACAACATTGTTCATGTTTGGAGGTTTCGGTCACACAGTGTTCCAACACCCGCCCTCCACCAGTGCCCATTTCCCACCACCAATGTCCCCAATTCCCTCCCCCTTCCATAGCCTGCCTAAATGGCAGGTTCTTTATCTCTTTTCTTTCTCCCTCTCTCTCCCTTCCTTCTCCTACACATTGTGGGTTGCACTACATACACTTGGAAGCCGTCATGTGCATTTTTTCTTTTGCCTGTGTTTAATGCTCAATTCTATGTTGGTATAAACCCTTTCGACATTTATTCACACATGTTCCCTTCTCTGTCTTACCTAACCTCTGACTCCCTCACGTTAGCGGTAATTTCCACTTTTGGTAAGACCACCTGATATATTTATGTCATGCAAATAAATGCAGTCATTCTATGTCTCTCTCTTTCCTTCTGACTAATTTCACTCAACATGATCCTTTCCATGTCCATCCATTTATAGGCAAATTTCATAACTTCATTTTTCCTGACAGCTGCATGGTATTCCATTGTGTAGATGTACTACAGTTTCTTTATCCAGTCATCAGTTCTGGGGTATACTCGTTGTTTCCAGGTTCTGGCTATTGTGAATAGTGCTGCTATGAAAATAAAAATGCGGATTGTGTTTCTGCTGTGTGTTTTTGGCTTCCCAGGGTATATTCCCAGGAGTGGTATGGCTGGGTCAAAAGGGAGCTCAATTTCTAGTCTTTGGAGGAATGTCCATATTGTTTTCCAGAAAGGTTGTACAAGTCGATATTCCCACCAACAATGTATGAGAGTCACCTTTTCCCCACATCCACACCAGCACTTGTTGCTTTTACCCTTTTGAATATGGCCCAGTCTCTGTGGTGTGAGGTGATATCTCATTGTTGTTTTGATTTGCATCGCTCTGATGATTAGAAATGATCAGCATTTTTTCATATGCATTTTGGCCATTCGAATTTCTTCCTTGTCAAAGATTCTGTTCATCTCTTCTCCTCACTTTTTATGGGGTTTGTCCCTCTATTTCTGACTAACTTTTCTCAGCATGATATCCCTCCAGATATATCCACATAGCAGCAAATTGCATGATCTCATTTTTACTTCAAGTTGAGTAACATTACATGGTGTCACGTATACCATAGTTTCATTACCCAGTCATCCCGTAATTCTTGGCTAACCAGGCTGCTGATTTAATGCCAGAACCTGATAATGCAGTGCTGCTTGGTCCTTGTTGTGCTGCAACTACCCAGGCTGCTCATACTAATATTCCGGTGGTCATGTGACAGGGATTGAACCTGTGGTGACCGCATGTGAATGTTCATCTCTACCAAGTACTATCTTTTCAGTTTCCCAAATAAAATTTAAAGTTAGTGTTGTATGACTTGTATCATTTGTCATTTGTTTCACTTGTCTTCCAATTGTTCATTGATTTGCTCAAGCACGCACCAGTAACATCTCCATATATCCTGACACATGCCAGTGTAGCCCAAGGGCATCTGCTTGCTCCAGGAACATAAAGAGCCTCAAACCATTCATTCAGGTCATGGGAATGAGGTCTATAATTGTTACTGGTATTTGACATATCAAACACGACATGGGTAGCTTGCCAGGCTCTGCTTTGTGGGTGGGATACTCTTGTAGTCACCTCTATCTCGTGCATTTATTGATGAACCACGCAGCCGCAAAGTGGCTGAGTGATCAGGTCTTCTGCTGGGTGGAGCTCTGATGAGTGGGGAGTCCTGTTGTTGAAAATAGCGGCCCTCATCGTGTGGGGGTTCTTCTGGCTTCTTGTGAGGCCCTGCTGGGGTGGTGGGCCAGGGATAGACCTGCCTTCTCTCCCCTTGCACCTCATGATCAGCTGGGCACAGGGAGAACCAGTAGCAGCTCTGCCCCGTGTATGGAAGTGGTATGACTAAGGTAAGGAAAAATGGAATGAAGGTCAGGATCTGGTAGACAAAAATAAAAAGTAACTTCAAATATTTGTTAATGACTGTGTACAATACTAAAAGGTCAAGGAAAGGAGTCCAGTAAATAGTACAAAGAGATGGTTTTGCATGTGCAAGTCCAAAAATAGACCCCTCATTGTTACATAAATATAAGATCTCTATCAGGAGTGCCCCCAGAGTCCCTGAGGACACAAAAATTGTAGTGAAGGACACATAAAGGCTTATATTTGAAAAAAAAACAGATAATATTTACCTGGGAAAATATTACTTGAAATTTGAATACACCTTTTTTTGGTTGGTTGGTTTTGGGGACACATTTGGCAATGCTCATGGGTTTTTCCTGGCTTTGTGCTCAGGAATTACTCCTGGTGGTGCTCGGGGCTCTATATGGGATATCAGGGTTGGCTGCACACAGTCAAATGCCCTACTATCGCTCTGGTCCTAAAATTGAAATACCCTTTAAAAAATAAATTAACTGAGGAAATACTGTTTTTGGTACTGAGACTCTGAATGTTATTGAGAACATAATAACAAATATCTTTGAAGGACTAAAAGCTGCATGTAGTATAAACAGGTGCATAAAACTTTGTTTTATTTTGTCTCTCTATCTTTCTATGTGCCCAAATACATAAATTATCAGTAAGGGAAGTGCTTTAAGAATATGACATGATGGAAATATTGGTTGGGGTTTCAGGCCAAACTAGTAGATTCCTCCAGTTAGCCCTTTGACGTTGATAGTTTTATCCTTTGTATCAAAAATATTTCTTTTTTAACTTTATAATTGTCCAGATGTTAAGTGTTTCTGGAAACCATTATTGTTTTTGGAAAGTGTGAACACTTGGCATTTGCTATATAATGACTCAGGTGTAAAATATTAGTGGGAGTTTAAGTTTTAGGACCATGGAAAACAGTTAAGTGTCTGATATATAGGAAAGATATAAATATGTATTCATACCTTGAACCAAATGATTGCACTAGTCAGAAAATTGATTTTCTAATTTTTTGAAGTAGTATGCCTTTATTTGTATCACTTGTCTTCCTCTTGATCATCTATTTGCTCGGGCGGGCACCAGTAACATCTCCATACATCCTGTCACAAGCTACTGTAGCCAAGGGCATATGCTAGCGCCAGGAACATAAAGAGCCTCAAACCGTTCCATCAGGTCATGGGAAACAGGTCTATGTTGGAGGACAGGTTTAGCTATTCTGGGAGCTTTGTTGTTTTGCCCACTTCCAGCTTAATCTATTTAAGTCAAGGTTCATTCTAATGAGACCTCTCTTCTATGTAAACACTGCTAGAGGGTGTGGCAGTTACAGAAGTCATCTTGACTGAATAACTTCTGACTTATACATCTACTAAGATTTCTATTTTTTCTAGATTGGGCACAGCTCCTCTTTTATCCCACTGCACCCAGCGTGGGACAGTTAGAATTTACCAGGAGACTACCACCCTGGCTACGCTGAGACTATAGGAAGTCTATAGGAAGGATCATACTAGTTTGCTTTAAGCAGGTGAGTGTGACCCTTTCAGTACACGAGAACAAGATACTCAGAATCACCCTGGTGCAGATAATAATAAGGACCTTGTGGGTACCATCTAGATTACATGAAGCTCATGAAGTTAAGATGTATTACTTTTTTACCAGCCCCCTCTCTCCAGTGTTTTATATAAGAGATAATCTTGGTAGAAAGGATTAGACCTTGGCATAACCTTTGTTTATACCTGCAATAGGGTGTGGCACTACACTCTGTTTAGAGTTCTTTGTTGACATGACCCTCCTGATTGGATTACTTTGGTGTATATATGGGGCTGACTTGAGGCCCCTTCACCTTTTACCTTTTGGGTCTTTTAGCTTTTGGCTTTTTGGCTCCTGTGGCTTTTGGCTCCTCGGCCTTTTGCTTTGGCTTTTGGCTTTTGCTCTTTGGCCTTTTGCTCCATCTTCTGGGTAGGACTCAGCTCGGGTGAGATCCTGTCTCTTTGGTAGGAGACTTAGGCTCTTTTGTATGGTCTAAGTCCGGACCAGAGCTAGAGTTTGTTCATTATATTGGATTGCTGTGGAAGAGCTTTTGTACTATTTAAAGCCCTTTTGGAACTTCACCGGACTCGTGAGTTTTCATCTGTTCTCCCGGCATCCTCAGAGGTAGAAGAGAACCTCTGTTCTGACACTGTCGGGGACCCCCGGCAGCGTTCCCCGACAGGTCTATAATTATTACTCGTATTTGGCATATCAATATGACACAGGTAGCTTGCCAGGCTTTATTTGAAGTAGTAGTATTTATAATTTCTTCCCTATTTATGTCCTAAGGTAATAAATGTACTATATTCTTTAGTCGAGAAGGTGAATAAAAAATGAATTGGAAAATAGTGCTAATTTTATTTTTGATTTACCAAATTTGGGGTCTCAAAGTCCACGAAAAATTTAAGATATAGTTTATATTAGAAGTTTACACCTGGATATGTCACCTCCTTAAGTTACACATTTATCTAACCAATCACCAACAGTGACTGCTGAGTACCTATCACATGCCAGGTGTAGAAAAGGCAAATACTGATGTAAAACAGCAATCACCCACAACTTTTCAAGTTCTAGGAGTCCTAGGCTTATAGATTATATTATCTTTACTTGTTGGGTTTTCTTTCAGTCAACACTTTCAAACCACTGTAGCCCCAAATGTCTAGGTCCCTAATTGAGGAGATCCAGCTCTGTCAAAACACTTAAGCTTTAAATATAGCAATGAAAAATATCATTCTTATGAAGGAAACTTGAAAATCATTTTACCAATGAAAAATTATTAACACATGCATACATGTACTTACTATTTCTTTGTTGAAGTAGAATGGAATTTAGCATAAATTCATGATATTAAGGCATCGAAGAAATAGCTAAAAGGACAAAGAACCTCCGGCTCCAGGCACATCTCTTTGACTCCACTGTTCTCCCTGCATTAACATATGCCTTGGAGACCTGGGCCCTATGAAAGCAGGTTGAGAATGCTATTCGGGTCTCCCGAGAGAGGAATTGAAAGAGCTATGCTTGGAATATCACGTCTCAGTCAAGTGAGAGAAGGAATCCGGAGTTCTGACCTCCATCGCTATTCCAGAATCAGGGATGCTGTCTCGTTTACCAAGGCATCGAAAATCAGATGGGCTGGACATGTAATGCGATTTGGAGACAACCGCTGGACTAGAGCCCTTACTCACTGGATCCCATGGGATGTCAAAAGATCACGTGGCCGCCCACCTACAAGATGGTCAGACTTCCTTGTCAAGACCCTGAAGGAACGGTTTGAGGTTCTTCATATTCCTGAATCAACCAGATGCCATTGGGCTACATTGGAACGTGATAGTGTCCAATGGAAATGTTACTGGTGCCCGCTAGAGAAAATCGATGAATAACTGGATTCAAGTGATTCAAGTGATTCAAGTGATTTGGAGGATATAAGGTACTGTGATAATTAGCATGAAATGATTGGGCAATCAAGAGAAATAAACAATTAGGACTTTTTACTTCAATGTTTCTTAAGAAGACTAGGCAATGGCTTGAATAAAATTATTAAAATGAATTTAAATTACAGAAAAATGCCAAATGTATGTCACACACTAATCTTTTACGGTTACTCTGAAACCAGGTATGTGAATGTCAACATTGCAGTTTGGTTATTCTGCAACCAGATATATGAGCATGAGTGTTACAGTTTTATGCAGTTTTATAAGAATATTATTTTTGTGTTTTCTTTATTCTCTCCTTTTTCATATTAGAATCATTACCTAGTCACAAACTCCAGTTGACAAGATAAGACAAAGAATTTTATAAAGCAGCATAATAAATGGAATGCTTTGGTCTGCCTTTTGTATAATCAAAAATTTTAGAAAGATAGTGGTAGAAAATAGAAAATGAAGGAGTATGGACAATTCATTCAATGCCCTTAATATCTCCAAAACTGGCAACAAGCATAATGTATCTACTTAAACCATACTGTTGTTCTGAAAATCAGCATCAACTAATAAGTCATTCATAAGATGTTTCTGGGGGGGTTTTGTTGTTGTTCTTAACCACAGAAATACAAAAGGTATTTTATTAGTTTGGTATCATCCGGGCTTCTCAGTATGCTATTTTCTTCTATGTATATTTTCTTCATTTTGCTCCTTTTAGAAGCTGATCCATGAAAGAGAAATACGTCTTCTCTTAATGTTCATTACATCTAAGTGTTAAAAAGTGTAGTTTCATGTATGCTAGAGACACTCCACCACCATGCTGAGGACAGAGCGGTGTAACCTTGTTATTAAGACTGTCACTGTTCACAGATTACTTGAGGATCCAACTCTGTCTTCTGTCGGCAGAATGATTTATAGTTCATGCTATAATGGGAGATGATAATGCTGCAATCAGAAAATAGAACTCCCACTTGCATTACAGAATAGGCCATACATAATTCTGTTCATAGGATATACCATCTTCTGTTTAATAGCCTGAATAATGTACTAGCAGAACAGCAAAATAAAGTAATTTAGGAAATAAAACTAACCTGTTATTAAGTGATTCTTAACAATGATAGTTCTCAACTATTCTTTGTTCTTATTAATTTTTATCTGTGAGAGAAATTAACAACAGTATTGCTTTATCTATGACTGCTAGGTTGTAAATTATGAAGATATTTTATGAAATATGGTTTAAGCCCTATAGCATTTTAATATGGTAAGGACAGCAGCCTAATAATTTAGAGACTAGAAAATAAGATTTTTAAAATTGGTTTAAAGTCATGCTCTAGATTTTATACTTTATAATAATAATCTTTAATTAGACTCAGATCTTTGATTCAGTGTTTTATTTTTGCTTTTCCCTGGCAACCATGCCCTAAAAGTTTATTGAACCCAACCAACATAGTAAATTGGACTTCACTATACACTCAAGAATTCTAGTTTAAAAAAATAGAATTTTTACAGCTTCTCCACCAAAGCAGAACAAATGCATATAATCCTGAGTAAATTGAAAATAAAAGCAATCACAATATTACACAACAATAAAATAACTTTAATTACCTGAAAATGTTATGTGTCAAAAGATTTACGCTGAGCTCAAAGTACATTCTTTGTTTCCCTGGTGATAAAAAGCCTCAGATATAAGGACAGCTGTCAACTGAAGTAGCCAATTCAGCAAAGGGGAAAGTACTTTTCTTTCCAGTTTGGTCTTTATTACAGATACTGCTAAGGTAGAGATCCAGCCATATTTATCTCTGAACTCTGTCCTTTGTTACATAAAAGCTCAAGTGGCAGTGTTGCTTTTTTATTACAGTAGATAAATCCCTACTAATGGCTCTTTTTCATGTTTCTATATGCAAAACAATTCTAATAAATAGCTGGCACATGACAAACAGAACTGATTTCAAAATTATAAAGGAAGTTTATCTTGAAAGTATATGTTATACATCAAGGTGCACTATGCTTCCTTTCACAGTATGCTGCAAATATAGCACAAAAGAGATGAAGACTTGGTAATTATCTAGATAAAGTGATCAGTGTTAATGGACAATATACTTAATTTGATTTTTTTAAATAGAATTTTAACAACAGGAAGTAAAAAACTAAAATAATGCTTAAACGAATTTCCCTAAATTTTTAAGTCAAATTGCAGTTCCGGACTTTATTTTCCAATTATCACAATTATGTTTCAATAGCACTGTTGCAATAATAGCTATTTGTTCTAAGGAGTCCCTTGCATTCACTTAGTTTGAAGTGCATTTTTGTATATGCAGGTTATCAGTTTTCATCTGTTTTACTTACCTACAGGGAATAGCAAATTATTAAAAATTAGCATTGCATATTTTAAAGAATCAAATATAATGTCTAAAAACTATGCTAATAATTATCAACTAAATGAACCAACTCAAGTAATAAAGAAAAAAAGACACAATAAAAAGTTGAGAAAGCACCACCAGGTGTGGTTCCCAAACAGATAAAAACAAATAATGTGAACAAAAACTGTACCCAAGAAGACACAAAATGATAAATGAATATATGAAAATATGCTTAACAATGCAGGATTGGGGAAATGATAAATTTGTCATAATATGACCCAGCAATTGCACTTCTAATATTTGTAGTTTTATCTAAATGAAAGAAAAAGTATATGTTCACATAATACCTGTGTGTGAATTTTTATAATAACTTTCTTTATAATTTCTAAAACTTTAAGCAGCCATATATTCTTTATATTAGTGAATGTATAAGCATATTTTACCTCATAATAACATCTTATATTCGTGTGACTTCTTATTACAATAATAAACTAATGTATAAACAAATATTCATACAATTGATAAATGAATATTCATGAGACATATTGTTAAAATTGGTAAACGATTAAAACAATTTTGATGTGCTATCATTGTTAACTGAATTTCATAGTTAATTTTAGAATTCGTTCTTTGTGTCTTGAATTCTGTGAATCTTGATATCCACCATTACAGTAAGATACAGAATAATTTCACTATACTTAAGATCCTCTGTATCTTTTAGAGATTCACTTCTCTTTCCCTCTTCCCCACTTTTCTGCCTGTGACAGTCAATTCTCCCTTATCTCCATAAGTTCCCTTAACAAAGTTATTATATTTCCAACTTGTTTTTTTATTCCACCAATATTTATTTAAGTTACCTTCGTATCTTATAATCTTGACTTGGTAATTTATATCTTAATAATGTTCCATTATACAAAACTAGTTTGCTTATCTCGTTACCTACTGAAGGTTAACTTGGTTGCTCCACATCCTAGCCAGCATTTAACATTCTTAATGTTTTTATTGTGTTAATGGATTCTTGTTGTTTTAATTTTCAATTTACTAATGAGTTTGATGTGGAGCACTGTTTTATATGCTTATTTATTATCTGCATTTTCTTTGGTTTTTTGTTTTAGTCTTTGTCCATTTTGTAATTTATTTGCTTTGTTTTCTTTTAATTGAGTTTTAGGAGTTCTTTATACATTTATATAATACTACTTATTAATGTTGTAATTACTGCAATGCTAATTTTAAATTTTCATTGTTGTAATTACATGCAATGCTAATTTTAAAAAACAAAATTACTGTTGTAAATACTTTTTTTGGCCTTTGAGTTGGCTTTTTACTTTTTTTTTAGATTATCCTTCACAAAACAGATCTCTTTAATTTTGGTACAGTCCATTTATTCATTGTCTTTCTATGGATTACACCTTTGGCTATGTCATCTAAAGTGTAATCTCTATCTTCAGGCACATGTAGGATTTTTCCTAGAAATCATCTACTAGAAATTTCTAATATATCTTTTATTGGTGTTTGGATGAATTATTAAAAAGAAAACAAGTTTTGGAAGAAAATAACTAAGAAATGTTTTAAATGAAGGAATATAAAGAATAGTGGAAAGAGATTGCTTCAAAGATAGTACAGGTTTAGATGCTTGTTGAGTTCAATACCAAGCATCATATGGTCTCCTGAGTATTGCAACAGAAGACCCCTGAACACAGAATCAGGATTAAGCCCTGAGCACTACCAGGTGTGGGCTCTAAACAAACAGAAAGCAAGCAGGAAAGAAAAGAAATAGAGGGATGGAGCCACTGCCTGTATCAACTACAAATCACTCTGTACAATTAGGGGGGAAGAGAATAGGAAAATAATTCTAGGGACTCTTTTCCTTATTGTTTATTAAGAATGGGTTTTGACAGCTGGTTTGAATACAGTCATTCACTTTTTTGTGAGTACTGGGAACACATTTTACTGGGGTGGTGGAAAATGCTGGTTAATCTGTTTCCTCTCTGTCGACTGGTACACCATGTAACACAGATTATTACATTCATTAAAAGGAATGGATTTTATCTATAGAATGTCTTAGCACATTGTCCTTTCCTTTTTTGTTTATTATTTACTTTTAATTTGTTTTTTTTTGTTGTGGTAACATTGATTCAAAAGAGAAAATACATTTAAATTTAAGGAGAACAATGTTAGTGCATCAAACAGCATTAAGGTGTCAAGATCCCTATAACATAGTCCACTGGATCACTGTAGACTAACATAAAGAGCCTCAAACCATTCCATCAGGTCATGGGAATGAGGTCTATAATTGTTACTGGTATTTGGCATATCAAATATGACACGGGTAGCTTGCCAGGCTCTGCTGTGCGGGTGGCATACTCTTGTAGTCACTTCTGATCTCCCGCATTTACTGATGAACCGCGTGATCAGCTCTTCTGCTGGGTGGAGTTCTAATGAGAGGGGAGTCCTGATGTGGAAAATGGTGGCCCTCATGGAGTGGGGGTTCGTCTGACTTTTTGCAATGCTTTGCTGGGGTGGCAGGCCAGGGCTAGTAGCCACCATCCCTCCCAGGCATCTCATGATCAGCTGGGCACAGGGAGAGCCAGTAGCAGCTCTGCCCCATGTCTGTGAGTCTCTGGATCAGCATACCTGGGCCAGACTTGAAAAAGACTGCTGCAGGGTGGGTCTCAATGAGCGGAAATGTGATCAGCTCTTCTGCTGGGTGGAGTTCTGACAAGAGGGGAGTCTGGATGTGGAAAATGGCGGCCCTCATGGAGTGGGGAGCGGAGGTCGCCTGGCTTCTTGCGAGGCTCTGGGCCAGACTTGAAAAAAGACTGCTGCAGGGTGGGTCTCAATGAATTGGGCTGTGATCAGCTCTTCTGCTGCATGGAATTCTGGGCCAGACTTGAAAAAGACTGCTGCAGTGTTGGTCTCGATGAGCAGAGCTGTGATCAGCTCTTCTTGGTGGAGTCCTGATGAGAAAATGGGGGGGGGTGGTCGTCTGGGTTTCTTTCAAGTCTCTGCTGGGGTGGTGGGCCAGGGCTAGAACCTGCCATCCCTCCCAGGTACCTCGTTATCGACTGGGCACAGGGAGAGCCGGTAGCAGCTCTGCCCCATATAAAATAATGGTCATTTAATAGGCATGCAAAAACTACAATCCTACATACTTCAGCATTAGAAGTTAATAGTTTGTAAGGCACCAATGACTTTTCTCCCATAATATTCTGATAAAAAATAAAGCTATTGATTCTATACATAGGTATTTTGATTGTATCAATTCTTATTAGTTTGGTTACTTACAACATGGGATGTATTGAAAACTGTAACATTTAGGTATACTTATATTGCTTCAAAAGGGCAGTTTCCTTCCCCCTTTCTGCTTCCATCATGCTCTAAGTTCTACAGCAACTCATGCCCTTGTATACATAAATTGTGATGACTACAAAGTGGAAAAATAGTTCAGGGGGACTTGATTTCAATTAGCCAGTTAAGGAAAGCATCTTTGCAATTAGCACTTAACTAAAACCAAGGATATAATTCTGCGTAAAGAGAATGCATAGCAGGCGGAAGAATGGAAGAAAATTTCTTGGAGTATTGAGGAGTTTTTAGGACCGACCAATAGGCTCAGAGTAAGTAGGAGAATCAGTAATGGAGAATGATCCAATTGTCCAGGAAATCAAAGATTTTGGTATTTCTATCTAAAATCACTAAATCTAAAATTAGAATTTAAATCTAAAATCTAAAATTTTGATGACTAAATCACTAAATCTAAAATCTAAAAATTTGAGCAAAGAAATAGCCCTGAAGTACATATAATTAAGTTACCTTCATATTCATGTTTAATTTAGCTTCAGGTTAAATGCAGAACATTATATTTCATCTTTTTGAGCACATAACTTTTTGTGGTCTACACAGATATCACACATAAAGTTAGAGTTCTAAGGATCAGTACTTATAGCACAGTGATGAATGAAAGGTTTTTACTTTTTGTCAATTCCTGGCTTTATGACTTTAGGAAAGCTTTCAGTATATATAACTGGAATAACTAGTATTATCATGATAAATAAATAAATAAATGACATAAACAAAAGTTGAGCTTGTTGACTGTGTGTTAGAACATGGTTATACATAATAGTTATTATTTTCTGAGTTCGTGCTATAGTAAAAGAACAAAGTCATCATGGAGTGGACTTGTATGCTCCTTACATAAGCTAATGTTGGATATATTTTCAGTGAGCTAAATTGTACTCAGTGTTTTCAGAGTAATGAGCCAAGTATATTAACTATTCAGGCAACAGATGAAGCTTGACTATTTTGACTAAATATAGAGATAATTAAAGTCTAGACTATCTGTTGATAGGGTTTAGGAGAGCATAATGAGAATCATCATGCCATAATAGAACTATATGCAGGGCTCAAACAAATCAAAAATATCTCAGCACAGATGAAAACAACCAATTTTATTGATGTCAGAAATACATTATTAGTGGAGTCTTCTTTGACTCTTACGAGGTTTGTTTCATGTTGTAACAACTTCCTGATAGTGTAATCAATTATGCCTTTTTGTTGCTGCAGCCTTTTCTTTCCTCTGTACATAGTTTGGCAAAATTATCAAGTATGAGATAAAAGCTCTTTCAGTAGCTTTCTAATCTGCATTAAAAGCACTCATTCTTTGATGTAGTTGAATATAGAGATGAAAGATCCATACAGGTACTTATTATTCAGAGTCAGAGAACTATTTCCATAGGAAAGGTATTGACTATTTCTCATGTTCTCAAGACTGACCACATATTGTTATTATTGATGGAATAATTTGTGTAATTAAAAAGTACACAATAATATTGTATAATATACAAGTAAATGAATGTACAATTTCAGTTTGTTTTATGGAAAGAATAAAAAATAGTCTATAAAATTTTTAGCTCTGTTCAGCTTCAATCAAGAGTTACAAGTGGATACTGGAAATGCACAATTTCTGATTTGGTGATGAGAAAAAGTGAGAAAATGCTTCCAATGGGAAGATGGTCTGCATATTATACTTTACAGTCAGGATGCAGTCAGTCCATTATCTGGAACAGCAAACCAAGAAGTGCATTGAAATGAACAATGGAATGACATGTTTCATTAGAACTAAGTTAGAAATTTATTAGTATATAGAATTTAGAGGTCAGATCACCACTGTCTGTGGTTAATTTTTCACTAATTTATGGTAAACTGAGAAAGACAAAAAAACATAATTCTTTATAGGATAAACTCCTTAGGAAGTGTTTTCTGAATATAAGTTCTCTTTCTTTGTATACTAATTATGGCAGAAATAATTTTGAATTTTTATTCTTTACGAAATAAAAATTTGACAAGATTATGTTAACCTGTAAAATTTTTTAACATTAATTTCTATTTCTTAAATCTTGAATCTAAAACCGTAGATCCCCATATGTTGAGAACATATAGCATTGATCTCAAATATAACAAGTCAAATGGGGGTTTAAGCCAGAGTCTGAAATCTCTACAAAATCAAATTATTAATGAATACATTGGAAGATTGGAGGCTGGGGGCTCTGGTTGAGTTCAGGCTTGAAGGATCAGGTTGTGATAACAGGAAACATGTAATGATGTAATGTCATCCTATCAGTCACTTTCTCTGGTGCTGGAGTGGAATTTTGAACTTTAACAAAAGTTGATTTTCACCATGGAGAAATATGGGTTGGAGGTACAGGAAATTTAAAAAGAACTGAAAGGTCAGAACATTTGGACACTCAATACTGCAACTTTTTGCCAACTGGTATAGAAGTCTAAAAATTTTAAGAACTTGTATGACCTTTTAATTATCTAAATTTAGAATGGAGACATCTCTTGGATGGCAACAGGGAGAATGTCAAAGGGCTTTAATAAGCTGGCTCTTACATTTTGTATCCATTCCTTTGCCAGTTTGAGTTTTGCGGATTAATCCATAATGCCAAATCTTATCTGTTTCCAAATAAGGTAATAAAGGTCTTATTTGAATTGACCTAATTAATTTCTGTTCTAAAGTTTGCTGTAGAAACCAGTTTGATTCTGTGATTTTCAGCCCTATTCTTTGGAAGACTAGCTTTACCATGAGCCTAAACATCCAAATAAACTCTGGTCCTTGAAAATTATGAAGAAAGAAAATGAATTGCCCATTTATTGCATTGCTGGTTTTTTTGCAATGTATTTTAATTTTCTTTCTGTTGGAAAGATGAAGTCATTGGGAAAATCTTATCCAGACTAATACATAGTAAGAGAATAAAGCTTCTGGACTCACAATTTCGAATATCTACACTACCAACCAAGATCATTTGTATATTAAACTTATCCTCACCCTTCTCTAAAACATTTTGCTCTTTATAATAACACACTAGAATTATTCTATTCATATTCTGAGAGAAATTGGCCTTCTCTTCACAAATAGTATATGCAATTTAGAGCTTGGGTTAAATTTTTTAAAAAGATAGTCAGTAGTACTTAGTTAAGAACCAAACATAAAATGGCTTATGGTTACTTTATTGTTCTGTGTTTGCTGGGTTGGAAATACTCATGATATTATCAAAGAAGTAAAATATAGTATAATATATTATTACATCCTCAGGAAAATATGTCATATGAATGCATTTTAATGAAAATGCATTGGTAAAGAATTTTTATTTGCTTTTGCTATATTTAATACGTTTAATTTGCAGTATATTGGTACCTATAATTGTTCATTCTTAGAATTACTACATTAGGTGAATGTAAATTGTGCTTTTGAACATTAACCTTTTTTATAGGAAAGGGATTAAAATTCACAAAAAAATTGTTTAGGTCACACAAGTGAGAGATAAAAGGTTGGTGGAAGAGATTTTGTTTCAGGCAATAACAGCACTAAAATGCTTGAAGAACTACACATTCTGGGTAATAGATTAAGAGAAACAAATGAGGTTCCTAAGTGCCAGAAATATTTGGGACATAAGACATAAATGCATTAATGGTTTGAGCTCATGCTATACCATTGCTTGGGGTGAGATCGGACCTTGCTCTTAATAAATTGGAAAAATAGTTTTATTTTATTTTTATAAGACATTTTAAATATGTATATGTAAATCATAGCAAAGGAATGGTCCTTTATGAACTAATATGTTCCTGATATGGTGAATTCCTAACCTTTACAATTAAGACTCTTCAGCCTGAAGTCATGGCTCTCTGATTTCCATAGAAATCACTTCCTAGTCTATGTGGATCAAGTGACTCCTTGTTAATGACTAACCACTGGCATTCCGGTAAGCATGAAGTGGAGATGCTCATGGCAGACTTACCAGTGTTAGAGCAGGAAGGCAGTAGCACTGATTCCATTGAAACTACCTTCTTTGGTTCCTACTTTGCCCAGGTCACATACTTCAATTGGAAATTGCCAGGAGTCAGGGGTTAAAAAAATGCACGAATTAACATGCTGATATATCTAAGGCTTAGTAATAACAATGGTGAAAAATTTGATACAAAAATCACTAGTATCACATGCCTTCCCATTGATTATTGATTTGCTGGAGCGGGCACCAGTAACATCTCCATATGTTCTGTCACATGCTAGTGAAGCTCAAGAGCATCTGCTAACTCCAGAAACACAAAGAGCCTCAAACCATTCCTTCAGGTCATGGGAATGAGGTCCATAATTGTTACTGGTTTTTGGCATATCAAATACGACATGAGTAGCTTGCCAGGCTCTGCCATGTGGGTGGTATACTCTCAGTAGTAGGCTCTCATCTCGTGCATTTACTGGTGAACCACAATGGGGCAAGATCTGCTTTTCTCTTGGGTGGATCTCTTACTAGCTGTGGAATCTGGGATGTTGAAAATGGCAGTCCTCATGGTGTGGGGGGTTCCTCTGGCTTCTTGCAAGGCTGTATTGGAATGGTGGACCAGGGCTAGATCTTGCCTTCCCTCCCCGGCACCTCATGATCAGCTGAGCATGGGAAGAACCAGTAGCAGCTCTGCCCCATGTGTCTGAGTCTCGGACACAAAAGCAAAATGAAAAAAATACTAGAAGACAATCACTATCACAATCTTCCCATTCATCATCGATTTGTTCAGGCGGGCACCAGTAACATCTCCATATGTCCTGTCTCATGCTAGTAGAGCCTAAGGGCATCTGCTTGCTCCAGGAACATAAAGAGCCTCAAACCATTTTATTAGATTATGGGAATGAGCTAATATAATTGTTACTGGTATTTGGCATCAAATACGACATGGGCAGCTTGCCAGGCTTGCCATGCGGGTGGCAAACTCTTGTAGTCACCTCTAAATATAGCATTTGTTGATGAGCTGCGCGGCTGCTTGCGGCCATGCAAGCCGGGCTGTGATAGGCTAGTCTGTTGGGTGGAGTTCTGACGAGAGGGAAGTCCGGATGTGGAAGATGGCGGCCCTCATGGAGTGGGGGGGGGGGGGTGAGGTTCTGATGGGGTGGAGACAATAGACTATTAGAATCATATTTGGCACTAAAGCATTCTAATTTGAGGTTATTTTTGCTTTAAGAAATAGAACAAAACACTGATTGGATTTAGACTTCGATTTTAAGTTGACTACACAGAAAGTTCTGTTTTACACTTTTTACTTTTAACAAAATTGATTTTATTTTATACACATGGTTTTGCAATACCGTCGATGATAAGGCTTCTTGCATAAATTATTCTATTACCACATTCTCCACCAGAGTATCTCCTTTCCTCTAGCACTGTTCCATTACCTTTACCCACCCAGCCCATTCCCAGAGGCACTCTTTGAATTGCTCTCCAATTGTGGGCTCTCCCTGAGTGGTGAACCCTTTCTGTATTTTTAGTTAATAGTAAATGATAAGTAAGAGTATAATACAAATGACTATAAAATGAAAATGCAAAAGGTTCAAAGCGATGAAGTATGCCCTGAAGTCGTTAAAAATGGAAATATGTTTGAATCACATGTAAAGTGATTGCATAAATGTTGGCAAAACTAAAAATCTTAAACTTCATTATATTATGAGTCTAGAATAAAAACTAAAAATATTAAACTTCATTATGAGTCTAGAATAAAAAATTCTGTAAAAATAAATTATCCAATTTATTAAAATCTAGGGTCCAGAAGGATAGTCCAGTGGATACAGTTTGACTTTGCACAAGACCAACCTAGGTTCAATCCCCAGCATCCCATACGACTCCTGAGCACTGCCAGGAGTAATTCCTGAATGAAGAGCCAGGAGTAACGTCTGAGCATTGCCTGTTGTGACCCAAAAAGCAAAAATAAATAAAGAAATAGATAAATAAATAAATAAAATAACATTTCTTTTTTTAAATATTTTATTATATCACCATGACATATACAATGACAAAGATGTTTAAGTTTGGGTTTTGGTCATACAATGTTCCAGCACCCATCCCTCCACCAGGGCCATTTTCCCACCATTAATGTCCCCAAATCATTCCTCCTCCTCTAGCCTGCCTCTATGGCAGGTTCTTTCATTTCTTTAAAAAAAAATCTCTTTATAGAGATCCTTTACATTCTTCATCAAACTGATCCTAGGTATTTGATTTTCTGTGACACAACTGTGAATGGGATAATTTTCTTAATATCCCTTTCTTCTCTTTCATTATTTGTATATAGGAAAGTCACTGACTTTTGGGTATTGATTTTGTACTCAGCTACTCTACTATAGGTAGGAAATGGAAACAGAATCATGATCATGGATCAGGAGAATCACTTTGTCAAAATGGTAATACTTAAGAGTTTTTATAGATTCAATGTGGTCTCTATAAGGATACCCATGACATTCTCCAAAGAAATTGATGAAACACTCCAGAAATTTGTATGGAATAATAAACCCCCATGCTAAAGCAATCCTTGGGAAAAAAGAAGATGGGAGGCATCACCTTTCTCAACTTCAAACTCTACTACAAGCAGTAGTAATTAAAACAGCATAGTATTGGGATAAAAACAGAACTGTAGACCTATGGAATAGAGTAGAGTATCCTGATATCCAGCCTCAAATACATTATCATTTAATCTTCAATAAAGGAGCAAAAAGTACAAAATGGAGCAAGGACCCCATCCCTTCAATAGCTCAGCTGGTAGAGTGGAGGACTGTAGTGGACACTAAATGGAGCAAGGGAAAGCCTCTTCAACAAATGGTGCTGGAAAAACTGGGCAGTTACATTAAAAAAATGAATGAGAGAGAGAGAGAAGAGATAAAGAACCTGCTATAGAGGCAGGCTAGGGGAGGGGGGGAGGGAATCGGGGACATTGGTGGTGGGAAATGGGCACTGATGGAAGGATGGGTGCTGGAACACTGTATGAGCAAAACCCAAACATGAACATCTTAGTAATTGTGTATCTCACATTGGTATAATAAAATATTCAAGAATTTTTTTAAAATAAAATAAAAGACTCTCAGACATGGGGCAGAGCTGCTCCTTGCTCTCCCTGTGCCCAGCTGCTCATGAGGTGCCTGGGAGGCATGGCGGGTTCTAGCCTTGGCCTGCCACCCCAGCAGAGCCTCACAACAAGCCAGACGACCCCCGACTCCATGGGGCCCCGCCATCTTCCACATCAGGACTTCCTGCTCATCACAACTCCACCCAGCAGACCAGACTATCACAGCCCGGACCATCCACACCCACCCTGCAGCAGTTTTTTTTTCAATCCGGCCCAGGTATGCTGAACCAGAGACTCTCAGACATGGGGCAGAGCTGCTCCTTGCTCTCCCTGTGTCCAGCCGCTCATGAGGTGCCTGGGAGGCATGGTAGGTTGGTGGGTTCTAGCCTTGGCCTGCCACCCCAGCAGAGCCTCACAACAAGCCAGACGACCCCCCCGACTCCATGGGGGCCGCCATCTTCCACATCTGGACTTCCTGCTCGTCACAACTCCACCCAGCAGACCAGACTATCACAGCCAGGCTCGCACTACCACTAGCGGCCACATGGTTCACCAATAAATGCTTTATTCAGAGGTGACTACAAGAGTATGCCATCCGCACGGCAAGTCTGGCAAGCTGCTCGTGTCGTATTTGATATGCCAAATAACAGTAACATTTATATTAGGTCATTCCCATGACCTAATATAATGGTTTGAGGCTCTTTATGTTCCTGGAGCAAGCGGATGCCTTTGGGTTCTACTAGCATGATACAGGACATATGGAGCTATTACTGGTGCCCGCCTAGCAAATAGATGATGAACGGGAAGATAGTGATAGTGAAAATAAAAGAAAGACAGATTTAAAAAAAACAAATAAAAATCTAAACTTCCCCGAAATAAATTAACTATATCAATGAGATGATAAACATTTCAAATGAGAGTAATTTATATCCTGATTTTAAGAAATTCATAAAGCACTTAAATAGTTTTGCAAGATCAGTTCTGCTGATGATTTTGTGGAAAATTAAAATGTAAAGTGAAATCTTATGCAATCATACCTTTCTTGGAAAAAAGATGTGCCCCATACAGTTGAATTATTATTTCTAGTTTTAAAATTAACACTAATTGGTGATTACAATGCATATACAGGTACACCCGGCAGAGCAGAAACCATCTTTCACCGTTGAACCCCCTGCATTCCATGGACCACAAGAGCAACTCTCCGACCCGAGTCCACCATCCCGATGGAGCCTCGGAGGAGCCCAGAGAAACCTCTACACCTTGCTTGCAGCGATCTTCACAACCCACACTCTGCAGCTGGTAAGATCTCCACCCAGCAGATTAATCCAGTCTCAAGCCAGGCTTTCAGAAACCCAGCCTACAAGGACCCACCCTGCAGAGACCCGCCCTTCAGAGGAGAGTATTTCAAGCCCAGGAATGCTTGAGCCTAAGGCACAGGTACACCCGGCAGAGCAGAAACGAAGCTTTCCCGTTGCGCGTGGTCACTACGCTGCCACACAATTTACCTCCAAATTACCATAAATATTCTACCACCCCTCTGAGAGAACCCCACAAAGTAATGAGAATATAGCGCCCACATGGCAGAGCCTGGCAAGCTGTCCGATGCGTGTTCGATATGCCAAATCCAGTAACAGAAATGTTTATTTTCCTGACCCTGAAAGAGCAGCAGTAAGAAAGGCGAACAAGCAGTGCCTGATAAAATTTCACGGCCATGCTAGGCTGCCAAAACGAAGAAGGACTAAAACGACTGTCTGTACTTTCAATGCATGTACGCTGCCATCAGAAGCATATATTGAGGATCTGATGGTGCAAGCGCAAAAGATCAAGTACGACATCATTGGTCTGACTGAGACGAGGAGGCGCCAATCTCATCATGCTGTATTTGACACCGTAGAAGAATTGTTCCTTGGAACATGCGGCGTAAAAGAGGTGTCGGTGGCATTGGTGTCCTTGTCAACATGAACATGACTGTCAGCATTGATTCATTTGACTGCCTAACAAACCAAATAGGATGATTACACTTGAAGAGATGTGGCCCACTGCCAGCAATTTCTATCTTCATTGTCTATGCACCAACATCCACATACAAGGAAGATAAAATTGAGAAATTCTATATAGAATTGGAGGAGTTCTATAAAAAAAGATCACACCTTCTACAAGATCATAGTCAGTGATTTTAATGCCAAGATAGGACCGAGAAGATAGGCTGAAGAGTCTCCAACCCCCCTAAAAGCGCGCCGCTCTCGTCTGATCTCGGAAGCTAAGGGCGGGGGGGTGGTTAGTACTTGGATGGAAGATAGGCTGAAGAACTCCACATCGAGACCCATGGCCTAGAATGGAACGAACAGGGTGAGAGACTATCTGAGTTCATCATGTCTACCAAGACCATTCATGGGAACTCGCAGTTCCAGAAGGCTGAAGCGAAACGTTGGACATGGGAATCTCCTGGTGGACAGTTCCACAATGAAATTGATCACATCATCTTCAATCGACAGTTTTGTCTGACCGATGTAGCTGTCATCCCCAAATTCCATACAGGATCGGACCACAGTCTCCTTCATGCAAAATTCCACCTCCCGCAACGGGTAGAAAAGGTTGCAAAGTTTAAGAAGAAAATTCCCAGAACGACCACCAACTGGGAATTCTTTGGCACCACTGCAGCAAAATGGGAAGATACCATCATTGAGGACATCGATGAAGAATACAACCGACTGGTTCAGCACCTCCATGATTGTGTGAAGAATGCTGAGAGAGAGAAAGACACAAAAGGATGTTTGTCTTCAGAAACTCTTGAGCTCATTCGCCAATGTGGCAAGGCACAAACCTCAGGAGACCAAATGCTAACGTCCAAGCTTGCTAAACTGTGCAGAGAAGCGATACAAGAAGACCTCAAAGACAGAAGAGCAGAAATACTGGAAGATGCAGCAGAAGCCGGGAAAAGCATTCGCACTGCCCGCCTGTCCTTTGCCAACTATAAGACCAAGATGACTGCCCTCTGATGCCCTGATGGATCTATCATATCTTCCAGAAAGGCAATGGAGAAGATTATCCAGGACTTCTACTCAAATCTCTTTGATAGCCACATCCACCTGCCCACATACCAAATTCCACAGGATGGATTTGTCATTCCCAACGTTCTCCCTTCTGAAATCCCACATGCCATCTCGTCGGTAAAGAAGGGAACAGCACCAGGCCCAGACAAAGTCAGACCTGAACACCTGAAGAATCTGCCATCAGTACTCATCAATACACTAGCTTGGCTCTTCACATGCTACCTGTCCGAATGCAAGGTGCCCTCCCAATGGAAAACCAGCAGGACAGTTCTACTGTTCAAGAAGGGAGACATTCACGACATCAGCAACTATCGCCCCATCTGCCTGTTGTCCATCATCTACAAGCTGTTTACACGAGTCATCCTGAAGAGGATTAGCAGAACACTAGATGAAGGACAACTATGCGAGCAAGCTGGCTTCCGGAAAGGATTCAGCACTATCGACCATATCCACACAGTAACCAAGCTCATTGAGGTTTGTAGGGGAGTACAAAAATGCCGCTCTGTCTCACGTTCATTGATTTACAGAAAGCCTTTGATTCTGTGGAGACTGAAGCAGTCACTGAAGCCCTAGCCAAACAGGGTGTTCAAACCCAATACATCAAGATCCTTCGTGAGCTGTATTACGGATTCACCACCAGGATCTCACCATTCTACAAAGAAGTGATCATTAATGTGAAAAGAGGGGTTCGACAGGGTGATACCATTTCACCAAAACTCTTCAGCGCCACCCTTTGGGAACATCATGCAACAATTGGAATGGGATGGAATGGGAGTGAAAATAGATGGTCAGCAACTACACCACCTCTGCTTCACTGATGACATCGTTCTAATAGCACCAAACATTAGCCAAGTGGCACAAATGCTGGCTGACTTTGACCGAGAATGTGGAAAGATAGGTTTACAGCTGAATCTTCATATATGTTCATAAGATAAAATAAATTTATAATATAATTGTTTCTAATTTTTTAACTTTATTTAAATAGTGTGATTTACAAAGTTGTTCACAGTACAGTTGTTTCAAGTATTTAATGTTCCAACACCAATCCCATCACACGAGTGCCCTAACAGTCACCAAAGACCCTCATTTCCACTCACCCATCAACCATGCCTGCTCCTTTATCGGGCACTAATTATGTTGCCTATTAAAACTTATATCTTGGAATGGTATTGATAAAGTCATATCTTTTACTGGATTTTTCATGCAAATTAGACTATCTGTGTTATTGCTTTCACTTATTGATTTTATTAAACGTAGTGATTTTCTTCTAAATTTTTAACAAAAATGTTCATGTTAATTTCTTATAAATATTCATACCCAGCCCCAAACCCACCGCCACTGCAATGCATACAATGATTATTTCAAATTTTCGCAACCACTGTTTGAGCCTGACCTAAGCAGACACTGAATAATTTCTCTTATATTGCTTATTAGAGCTAATTTGCTAAATATGATCTAGAAATATATTCCAAGAAGACAGTAAATGGGGTCTATTCAATCTCACTATGGATCCATTGGTTCATTAAGAGCTTTGTATAAGAAATGGCTGATATGTTGTTACAGAATAGACATTGTTACTACATATTCTCTTATTGGGTTTCTTATACTTACATCTATTAAATGTGATGTAGTACTGATACATCAGTGTGCCAGAATTTGAGATGTGTGGCTGCGAATCTCCAACTCTGGAAAAGCCTGGAGAATTCACTCGCAGAACCCCCGCATTTCTGAGTTTTTCAAGAGATTCACTCATGTGTGGTACTTGACCAAACAGTGGAGTCCAGCCTGGAGCACAGTGGCTATTGTGGCATGTGGAGGTTTTTCAGCTGGTGGGGCTCTCTTGGGACGAGTCAGGACTTCACCTTTCCCCTCGAGGGAGCCCCCTGTGTTCAGTCTGGCACAGGGGGACCAGGAGCATCTCTTTATAATCATTTTAAAAGATTTTTTTTCTAAGAAAATATTTACCTCTAAAAAATACCATGAATAAATTTGTTCTATTTTAAATTAGATTGCTCAATTGATCAGTTATCTTTTGTTAAGAAGGATCTTACATCTTACATATGATTTTAGTATTCTTAACCTTATTAATTCATTTCAATAATAAGCATTCAATAAAAATTAGCAGGTAGACAATCTTTGGTAAGTCATATACATAAAATGTTAAAATATAACTATCAAACTCTCAATGTACATTTCTAATATTACTGAAAGTTATTCATAAAATTCAGACCTCCACAATCAGCTCTTATCTTCCACACATTTCCAATATCTTTACCCATTTATCTCTTTATGAAGTCTCCATGTTATGTCTCCATGTTGAATCGTCAAGATTAAATGTGAACACTTCTTACAAAAGTTGTTTAGTAGCACTCAATTGAAAATAAACTTTTAGTTTTGTTTTTGCTTTATTCTACTTTCTCACTATAAAAAAGTAAAACATAATAAGTGCCATCTTTTTATATAAGGGTGACACTTATTATATTTTCACAAACTGCATTATATATGTCTCATTTTTCTTGCTAGATTATAATCTCTTTTAAGAATGAATCCCAGGTTTAATTTATCTTCATAGCACCTTGCATTGTGATTGACACATAATATCTGTTGATCTATTTATTCATTCATTCACATAATTACAATGCCAAAAATAGTGTTTAATTAGTGTATTTTCATTGGGAGAATAAATATAATATATTTTATTGAGTTAGCAAAATAGTTGGTTTTCTTTGGTTGTCTGCAAGAGTTCTTCTATTTTTTCTAAACTCTGAGAATATTAGGGATGCTAGATGTGTGTTGTTCCAGAGATGTGCTTGAGGGAGTAGCATGTGTTATTCATTACATCACATATAACCTTTTCAAGTTTACAATCAATCTTACTTGGAAGGTTGGTGTCATTTAAAAAAAGTATGGCACTGTGCTGGAAGGAAAGACAATCTGAGCTGGCTACAGTCTGTGAATCCAAATACCCTATTTAAAGGTACAAACATGAAGAAGGATGTACTAAACATATCATTTTCCTTCCAAGTGATTGAAAAGGGATGGAACATTGAAGCTTTGTTGGGTTTCAATGCATTGATTTTCTAGCTACCTATTTTCTCAGGTTTGTCAGGTACTTAAGAGTCTATTTCAAGTTGCCTGAAGACTCCTTTTTTCATGTGTCTTAAAACTATTTGTGATTAAATCACCCACATTGTCTTCCAGCTCCTAATGATTCTATTCCTACTAAAACTTATTTCTCCTTTACTTTATTCTGCTTTTCACATCTTTATTTTCCAATACACTGCTTGATTTCTTTGTACCCCTATTTTTCTGTTCTAGATCCTCTGTAAAGTCTATGTTTGTTTGCTTCTTTATTAATTCAGTATATAGTTACTGTGAACCTTCCAATATCAAATATTACTTTGTTCAGAAATAGGACTCTACACTTAATGAGAATGTAGTCTAAAGTAGGGATAGAAGGTGGGGTGGGAGGGAATCATAAATAACGTCACAAGACATAGTGAGAAAATCCAAGATACTATCATGAATATAAACATCAATAATCAAAATGCTAAAGATGTTCATTAATAATTGGATAAAATTGATAACTAATGATTCTTGAAATAAGTTAGCACTAAAGTGGGATTTTGCATGAACAGTGGCTGGCATGAAAAATTTCAGGTGTCATGAATAGAAGAACAAAGTGAAAGCTAATTGTGAAGAAGTCTGATTTAGAATTTTTTAAGGGCTATCTTTGGAATAACTTCACGGGATTGTGTAAATTATTTTAAAATCAAATCTCTGTGGATTTCATCTCCAAGTCATTTGAACTCCTATATCTGAAAATAAAGAAGAATATGATCTATATTTAAAAACACCTTTGATTATTTATAGGCATGGAAAGTTTGGAAAGTACTATATAAAATTAGAAATTACGTTAACTTACAAGCATGACTAAATACAAATTATTGTAAGCAAAAGACTTTTTATATATTTTAGTAATTGTTTTAAAATTTTAAAATTATTTCATTTTGAAATGTAGATACTAAAATCTTTATAGGCCTACTGGCAAAGCTATGCACTAGACAGGCATTATACTTGGTTCTTCTCAGAAAAAATTAAATTAATTTTTCAAAATAAGTAATCCATATTCAGAGTTATCATACCTGTTCTGCAGAATGCCTTAAGAAAAACCCAAAATTCAGATTGATTACCCCCACTAGTATGTGGTCTTTGCCCTCATTTAAACCTTCAATGGATCTGATCATTCTATAATTCCCAGCTAAAACTTCATTCTTTATCACAACTATTGCAACCTTTTCTCCATTCTTCTCAAAGCTCCTGCTATACATATTATCCTACATCTGAGCCCAAATAAGATTAGACAAGTCAAAATCCTATTTTGCCAGGAGGACTCTTATTCACTTTGTTGTTGTTGTTGTTTTGGGGACCAAACCTGCAGTTCTCCTGGCTCTGTGATTAGAGATCACTCCTGGCAGGCTTGGGAGACCATGTGCAGGTAGGGATTGTACCTTAGTCAGCCAGGAACAAGGCAAGTGCCCTCCTAACTATTCTATTGCTCTGGTCACTAGGAGGACTTCACTACAAAAGATGAATCAACTTCTTTTTGCCCTTCCATCAAAACAACTATATCTCCAATGTCTCATTATTCACCCATTCTGTTGCTGCCTAGGTACTCCTTCCTAATTCATATCTCAGATATTAATAGTTAAATCTGACAGTTTTTTTGGAGATGAAAACCCTCATTTGTCACCCAGATCACCAAGTTAAAATTCTTATTTTCACAAGATGCTTCAAGCTTTATGTCAGCTCTAAAGAAACCCACCCACCCCAATTCTGCCTCTTTAAGTGCTTAGCTATAGTATTTCTTTCTTATCCAAAGGCAAACTCTCTCTACTGGGCCCTCGCACACCTCCTTAACGTGCTCTATTTTCTTTCATCCTAAAGCAACATTCCAATCATTTCTATAAACTGCACTGTGAGCTCTTGTCCTTACGTGCTGAGAACCTTATCCTCTTTTCCTCCACAAAGAAAAAAAATTCTTCAAAGCCTTTATTATATTCTATTCCCACTTATTTCTCAACCCATTTAAAAAGTCTGATGTGAATTGTTCCTTGCAATGTCATTTCATTCCACAGTAACACCACAGCAATATTTAGTTGAGCACTTGACTACTAAAGATGATATTTCAAAGTAACCTTTGCAGTTCTGTGTCCATGACTATTATGACAAATAAAATGCTAAAGTAAATGATATGTGGAACTTTGGAAAGATTACTTTGCAGAGAGAGAATATTCCTTCTTGAGTTTTTATCTCCTTCCTTTTTGAAGTGACTTAAGTCATCATAGCTGTCCTGGACCATAAGATGGATTTGAAAAGAAAAACCATCACAATGTGTAAAGGAAGAGAGAGATACACAGACAGAGACAGATATAGAGGCAGAGAGAGGGAGAAAGAGAGGAAAATAAAAGTGCCTGCTATAGAGGCAGGCTGGGGGTGGAGGTGGGAGGGAATGTGGGGACATTGGTGATGGGAATGGGGCCTGGTGGAGGAATGGGTGCTGGAACACTGTATGACTGAAAGTCAATTATGAACATCTTTGTAATTGTGTATCTCATGGTGGTATAATAAATTTTTTTTAAAATCTAAAAAAAGGAAAGAAAAGAAAAACCATACATGACATAGGAATCCAAATTACAGCCTCTGAAGAATGAAACCAAATAATGTCTCATTTCATTGATTATTCCTAAGTTTCTTAAACTTGAATGATAAATATATTTTTGTCTTAGTTAAGCCAATGCTACTAAAAGCAATTAGTATCACAATCCTAAAATTTCACAGCAATCTCCTGTTCTCTTTTACCCCTGACAGAGTTCAAGCTATCAGTGAACTTCTGGGGCCTTGGAAGATGATAGCCACATGCAGCTGTACTCAGGGCTTGCTCTCAGTCCTGGCTCTGTACTTTGAGATTACTCAGGGGATAGTTGTGCTGAGGTTCCAGTCTGGGTCAGTTGTATGTTTTGCAATTGCCTTATCCACTGTACTAGCTCTCTTACCCCAACCAATTATTATTTTTACTCCATCCAGCAGATCAGACTATCACAGCCCGGCTCGCACAGGCGCTAGCTGCCGCACGGTTCATCAATAAATGCTTTATTTAGAGGTGACTACAAGAGTATGCCACCCGCACGGCTAGCCTGGCAAGCTGCTCATGTCATATTTAATATGCCAAATACCAGTAACATTTATATTAGGTCATTCCCATGACCTAATATAATGGTTTGAGGCTCTTTATGTTCCTGGAGCAAGCAGATGCCTTTGGGTTCTACTAGCATGAAACAGGACATATGGAGATATTACTGGTGCCCGCTCCAGCAAATAGATGATTAACAGGAAGATAGTGATAGTGGTAGTGATTCCTAAGGTATATAACACTGTTGATCTTTTGCTTTCTCTGGCTGTATCCTTTAGACTTTTTTTTTTGCCTTTTTTGGCCACATCTGGAGACAACCAGAGATTACTCCTGACTCTGTATTCAGGAACTACCCTTGGAGGTGCTTGGTGGACCACATGGGTGCAGGGGATCGAACCGGTCAGCCAAGTGCAAGGTGAATGCCCTCACCACTGGACTATCGCTCCGGCCCCTCCTTTGGACTTCTAAACACAATATCACTTCTGATTTTATCAAAAATGTTCTTTGCCTCTCATTTTTTAAAAATAAAACAAAATTTAATTATCTTTTTAGTTTTAATTAATAATGGTTTATTGTGTATATATTTCTGATACTATACCCATCACCAGTGAAGTATTTCTGACCTTGATCGCCAGCTGTGTGACCATGAGTACCTGGTACCACGTTTTTTTTTATTATACTACCGTGAGATATACTGTTACAGTTACAGAAGTTTCACATTTAGATTTCACTCATACAGTGTTCCAGCACCCATCCCTACACCAGTGCCCGTTTCCCACCACAAATGTCCCTTGATTTCCCCCACTTCCCAGCCTGCGTCTATGGCAGGCAATTTTCACTTCTCTCTCTCTCTCACCCTCTCCCTCCCTTCTCTTACACATTATGATTTGCAATACATACATTTAGAGGTTATCATTCAGAGGTTATCATGTATATCCTTTTGCCTACTTTCAATGCTCAGTTCTACACTGGTGTTATCTCATTTTTAAAATCAGAATCTTCAATCATATTTAAATGTTAAAATCAATTGTGCTAAAAATGTGATTATGTACCCTATCTCAGAGACTATAATTAATTAATCTGAGGAGAGACTCTTCATAAGCTCCCCAAAACTCTGTTCTCAATATGCTCTCTAAGAACTCAAGTAAAATTCCCCAATACTCCTATTAACAGTCTCTGCTTTAAGTTTTGCTGAGCTGTGACCACTGCAGATGCTAGATTCTTATTTTCTTTTTTTTTTCTTTTTTTTTTTTTTTTTGCTTTTTGGGTCACACCCGGCAATGCTCAGGGGTTTCTCCTGGCTCTGCACTCAGGAATTACTCCTGGCGGTGCTCGGGGACCATATGGCATGCCGGGATCGAACCCGGGCTGGCACAGGCCGGCCGCGTGCAAGGCAAACGCCCTACCCGCTGGGCTATCGCTCCGGCCCCCTTTCTTTTTTTTTTTAAACATTTTATTATACCACCGTGAGATATACAATTACAACGTTGTTCACATTTGGAGGTTTCGTGACACAGTGTTCCAGCACCCCGCCCTCCACCAGTGCCCATCTCCCACCACCCATGTCCCCAATACCCTCCCCCTCCCACGGCCTGCCTAAATGTCTTGCCCATACAATTTTCTTTCCATAGGTTTATTCCCTGCCAGTCCTTTCTCAATACAGCAACTGGAGTGAATAATATAAAACAAACACACCAAGTTATGACATTTCTGTACTTAAAATACTTTCAGGTTTCCCCTTTGGAATAGAAGCCAAATGCTTTTCTCAAACCCTTGATAATATTTTCTTTCCTGACTTGTATCCCTCATCATTTCTTTCTTTTCCTACACTGCTCTATTTATAAAGAGGAATATTGACAGTTCTCTGAATGTATGTTCTTCTCTGCACTGACTTCAGATGTACTGAAATTCTCATTTTCTTTGCTGGTTAATGAATAATTTCTAGATATCCGTGATTGCAAGGGCCTCTTCTTAATTACAGCTTTCATGTAGTGTATTTTTCACAATGTCAGCAGTCTAGTCCAAAACAAATATTCTTTCTCATATACTTCTTGAAAGTTTTATATGTGATCTCATGTATTTCATAATTTTCTAGGAATCACAATGAAAAACACATCAAAATAAATGTATATCAGACTATGTTTGATCTAGGTTTTCTAGGCCGAGACTGATATTTTTTATAATTTCATATGTACAACTTCTACAGAGAAGCAGCAAAGAGACCTCCCATCTTCTTTTTCCCAAGGATTGCTTTAGCTATTCGTGGGGATTTATTATTCCATACAAGTTTCAGAGTGTTTGTTCAATTTCTTTGAAGAACATCATGGGTATCTTTATAGGGACTGCAATGAATCTGTATAAAGCTCTAGGGAGTATTACCATTTTGATAATGTTAATCCTTCCGATCCATGAGCAGGGAATGTGTCTCCATTTCCTCAGGTCTTCTTTTATTTCCTGAAGTAACGTTTTGTAGTTTTCTTTTTAGAGATCCTTTACATTCTTTGTCAAACTGATTCCTAGGTATTTGATTTTCTGCTGCGCAATTGTGAATGGGATAGTTTCTTTAATGTCCCTTTCTTCTCTTTCGCTGTTTGCATATAGGAAGGCCATTAACTTTTGGGTATTGATTTTGTACCCTGCAACTCTACTATAGGAATATATTATTTCTAGGAGCCTCTTGGCTGTTCTTTTGGGTTATGTCTCATCTTATAGTAGATCTTTCAGTCCTTCTTTTAAGATTGGTTTTGATTTTACAAAGTTCCTAAGCTGTTGTTTATCCAAGAAGTTGTATATCTGTCCTTCAAATCTGAGTGAGAGTTTAGCTGGATAAAGAATTCTTGCTGAGGCATTCATTTCATTAAGTTTTTTTTACTATATCCCACCACTGCCTTCGGGCTTGGAGGGTGTCTTCTGAGAAGTCTGCTAAAAGTCGAATGGATGCTCCTTTGTATAAAATTTCCTTCTTTGATCTTGCTGCCTGAAGAATTATGTCTCTGTCTATGGCATCCATTACTTTGACTAGGATGTGTCTTGGGGTCTTTCTATTGGGGTCTCTTCTTGCTGGTACGCGTCAGGCTTCTTGGATCTGGATGCCTTCGTCCTTTAACTCAGGGAACTTTTCAGCCAGGATGTTTTTAACTGTTTGAATTTCCTTGGGGTTACTTTCCTGTCCCTCTGGGACTCCAGTGATTCTTATGTTGTTCCGCCTGGCTTCATCCCATTGTTCTCTGTTCCGTTGCTTATCCACTTTTTGGTCTTTTTCCATCTTATGTAGTTCTCTGAGTGCTTTCTGCAGCTTATCTTCAGTCTCACTGATTCTCTTTTCCGCTGTTGTCATCCTACTGTTGAGAGCCCCGATTGTGTTTTTCATTTCATCTACTGAGTTTTTTAAGCTATGATATTTCTATTTGCATGGTTCTCATTTCTGCTCTCATTTCCTCCCATAGTTTATTGACTGCCCTTTCAACTGCTTCGTTTATGTTCTCCTGTATTTTATTGGACATCTGCTCAATTTTTTCGTTGCGCTCCTTAAACATCCTACCAATTTCTTCTCTAATTTCATTGTCAGAGAGATCATGCACATCTGTATTCTTTTTTGAGTCTTCAGGGTCGATTCCTTCATCTGTCTTCGAGCTGGGGATCTGGCGTTGTTTCCCCATGGTGTTGTGGTGTTCAGGGATAGATTCCTCTAGTGTGCTGTTTCTTTTTTCTTGAGGGTATTACCTTCCCTTGGGTTTGAATTTCCTACTTTTTGTATTAATAAGCGGCCACTTTAGCAGCCACCCCGCCCGGCCAGCCACACACCCCAGGGAGGCTACCTGAGGCGGAGACAGGCCGTTGTGAGAGTTCAAAATGATGGTTTACTTCCA
This sequence comes from Cryptotis parvus, assembly GCA_021461705.1. NCBI lineage: Eukaryota > Metazoa > Chordata > Mammalia > Eulipotyphla > Soricidae > Cryptotis > Cryptotis parvus. The sequence continues at coordinate 8,266 of JAJIBD010011588.1, read as the reverse complement.
CTTCCGCTCGGACTTCTGGGGGTTGTAGTTCCACCTTCTGCTGAGACCTGGGGCTCTACCACGACCCCAGGCGCCCGCCCGCCCAGCCGCACACCCCAGGGAGGCTACCAAGCCTTATATTCTTTAGGTCTAGTTTCCTTTTTATTTTATTTCTTTGTTATTTATTTATTTATTTATTTATTTGTCCATTTACTTATCTATTTATACCTGGCAATGCTCAGGGTTTACTTCTGAATGCACTCAGGAGCTACTATTGGCATTGCTTGGGGACAATATGGGTTGCCAGTGATCGAACCCGTGTTGGCAGCATGCAAGGCAAATGCTCTACCTGCTCTACTATCTCTCCAGCCCCTAGTTTCCATGTTTCATTATAATATGTAAGCAATATTTTTATCCTTAAATGTGTTGATTGCAAAAGATTTCTTTACAGAATTTAGGGATAAATTATTAAGTTAGTAACAGTCAGACCTAATGTAATCCCAGGCCCCAGAATTCACTCCAATAGAAAGTGAGTTACTAATAATTCTAGCCTATCAAAGACTGCCTCAAACAAAGAAAAAAATTCTAAAGAATTAAAATGACCAGATTACATCACTGTGGGCTCTAAAGCTAATTATAGGTGATGTTCTAGTTACTACTACTGTGTTTCCAATACAGTAATATTGGTAGTAACTATCAGTTACTACTACTATTAGAATTACTACTAGTTGCAACTACTGTCTTTTTCAGCACAGTTGCTATTTTGTATTTAAAGTGGACTTCTTGGGCGGAGTGATAGCCCAGCGGGTAGTGTGTTTGCCTTGCACGCGGCCAGCCTGTGCCGGCCCGGGTTCGATCCCCGGCATCCCATGTGGTCCCCTGAGCACCGCCAGGAGTGATTCCTGAGTGCAGAGCCAGGAGAAACCCCTGAGCATCGCCGGGTGTGACCAAAAAAAAAAAAAATAAATTAAAAAAATAAAAAAAATAAAGTGGACTTCTTAGTGAATTTCTATTATCCTTTCTGAATTAGTGAATGAACTGTACTGAATGAGAGGTTAGTTGTTATAATTTATTACACATCCCTGTAATATTTTCTTTTTGTCAATATACCACATTCTAAATAATTGGAAATTGCTTTAAGTACTATCATTATAAGAAGAAACGTTTAGATCTGAACCAGCATATTTATCACCTAGATAGTGAATATTCACAGCAGTGAAAACTAAACTAAATTCCTCTAGAAAGAGCATTCAAGTTTATTTTTTATAGTTTTAGTACCCCTCTTTTTTCCACTTCAGCCTATTATCCAATGTTAGTGAAGTTTTTAGCATTTATTTATTTTATTTTATTAGTATTTTATTGTACCACCGTGAGATATACAGTTACAACATGTTCATAAGATGTTCATATTTGGGTTTCTGTCATACAATGTTCCAACACCCATCCCTCCACCAGTGCCCATTTCCCACCACCAATGTTCCCGATTCCCTCCCCCCTCCCCAGCCTGCCTTTGTGGCAGTTTCTTAAACTCTTTCTCTCTCTGTCTCTCTACTTCTCTTTTCCTTCCCTTCGCATTGTGGATTACAATATATAAATTAAGAGGTGGTCATGTGCATCTTTTCCCTGTATTTAATGCAAGTTAGCATTTCTTAAGGTGTCTATATGGGGAAACAAATAATTGCACCAGTTGGTACGCATTTTTATATTTGTTCACTTTCCTTGTTATACAGTTCTAATTTTCTAAAAAAAATTAACACTTATTTTTTAATTAAACATTTTATTATACCACCGTGAAATATACAATTACAACGTTGTTCATGTTTGGAGGTTTTGCTCACATAGTGTTCCAGCACCCGCCCTCCACCAGTGCCCATTTCCCACCACCAATGTTCCCAATATCCTTCCCCTCCCATAGCCTGCCTAAATGGCAGGTTCTTTATCTCTTTTTCTCTCTCTCTCTCTCCCTTTCTTCTCCTACACATTGTAGGTTGCACTATATACACTTAGAAGTCATCATGGTTTTTTTTGCCTGTATTTAATGCTCCAGTTCTATGTTGGTATCAGCCCTTTCAAGATTTATTCACACATGTTCCCTTCTCTGTCTTACCTAACCTCTGACTCCCTCACGTTTGCGGTAATTACCACTTTTGGTAAGACCACCTGATATATTTATGTCGTGCAAATAAATGCAGTCATTCTATGTCTCTCTCTTTCGTTCTGACTAATTTCACTCAACATGATCCTTTCCATGTCCATCCATTTATAGGCAAATTTCATAACTTCATTTTTCCTGACAGCTGCATAGTATTCCATTGTGCAGATGTACCACAGTTTCTTTATCCAGTCATCAGTTCTCGGGCATACTTGTTGTTTCCAGGTTCTGGCTATTGTGAATAGTGCTGCTATGAACATAAAAGTAGGGATGGTGTTTCCGCTGAGTATTTTTGGTTTCCCAGAGCAGATTCCCAGGAGTGGTATGGCTGGGTCAAAAGGGAGCTCAATTTCTAGTCTTTGGAGGAATGTCCATATTCTTTTCCAGAAAGGTTGTACAAGTCGACATTCCCACCAACAATGAATGAGAGTCCCCCCTTTCCCCACATCCACGCCAGCACTTGTTGCTTTTACCCTTTTGAATATGGGCCAGTTTCTGTGGTCAACGCTTATTTTTGAATTGTATTTCAAACCCTCAATCTGTATAGTATGTGCAATGTTAAAGCCAGTTTGTTTATCGCTCAAGAAGAGAGATTTCACTCTTACCTAAACCATCAGAGTTCTATAATATTTACACCAAAATAATATGAATACACAATCCAGATTCAAGTCTATGGTAAAAAGAATATGGTTTCAGAATAGTTTGCTAACCTATGAAATTATCAAAGACTAACACATAAAGTGAATCTAATATGTAGGGAAGCTGAGGTCAGGTAAGTAAAGAAAGAGAAAGATTATCTTGAAATCCAAAATTGCTCATGTTCAGCAAAAAATAAATTTATCTTCTCTTTCAGTCACTGAGAGATAGGTTTTTAATCCTTTCAGATAAAAAAAAAAATGAACTGGAACTAGTACAGTAGATAGGGCACTTGTTGTGCATGCTGCCAACTAGAGTTTGATCACTGGCATCTCATATGGTCCTCTAAAACCACCAGGAGTAATTCCTGAAAGCAAAAGCATGAGTAACTCCTGAGCATCACCAGGTTGAGGTCAAAAACTAAAGGAAAAATAACTCCTATTGGATCTTGAACTATTGAAAGATACTTGATCTCAATTTTAATATGGAGCTTAAAAAATAAAACCACACTTACATACATTCAGCTGTCATATCCATTAATATCTAATATCTAGATAATTCATATATTGACAAGTTAAATTGAAATTACCATACTTTTCTGGTGGAAGTGTATAAAATTACCATACTTTTCTGGTGGAAGTGTTAAAATGGTACAATCCTTATAGTAGATAAAGTATTTATCACAATTTTATAAGTTTGTAGGTCACTATCACTATCTTCCCGTTCATCATCTATTTGCTAGAGCGGGCACCAGTAATATTTCCATATGTCCTGTCTCATGCTAGTAGAACCCAAAGGCATCCGCTTGCTCCAGGAACATAAAGAGCCTCAAACCATTATATTAGGTCATGGGAATGACCTAATATAAATGTTACTGTTATTTGGCATATCAAATATGACACGAGCAACTTGCCAGGCTTGCCGTGTGGGTGGCATACTCTTGTAGTCACCAGTTTGTAGGTATCTGTCCATAATGGGCTGAGTCATTTGTTTTTAGATCATTTCCATTTGACTAGATGAAGCAGATGGGTAGTCAGATTAAAGTTTATTGGAAAATTGGCATTATCTATCTAAAATAAAGTGAACTTAGAGAAGTTTTTAACTTTCCATCTTCCAGAGTACTTAAATATTTTGCTTACATCCAAATTATCTGGTCTAAGATAGTAACAAAGGTTCTGTATGGGGCCGGAGCAATAGTACAGCAGGTAGGTTGCTTGCCTTGCACATGGCTGACCCAGGTTCAAGCCATACCACCCCTATGGTCACCTGATTACCTCCTGAAATAGTTCCTGAGTATGAAGCCAGGAGTAACCCCTGAGCATTGCCATGTGTGGCCCAAAAAACCAAACCAAACCAACCAACAACAACAAAAAAATCTCATAAAAAAATCAAAACCAAAATATACAAGAGTCATGTAGCCACAGTTAAAGTCCTGTCATAAAAACAAGTTCTTCTTAGGGGCCAGAGTGATAGTACAGGTGTGATTCCCAGCATCCTATATGGTCCTCTGAGCATTGCCAGGTGTGAACTCCCCCACCTTTCCCAAAAAAAAGCCAAAAAAAAAAACCAAGTACTTTGTAAAGATCTTTATCTTTGTGTAGTTTACATTAACATATGGTCTAGTGTCGGGAGCACCGCCGGGGTCCCGACAGTGCCGGGAAGCGAGTTCCCTTCTACCTCCGATGCCGGCGAGGAATGGATGAAAACTCAGGAATCCGATGCAGTTTTAACAGGGTTTACTTATCACAGGTTCAGGCATACAAATCAGCAAAAGGAAAAGCCGGGTGCTTAGGATTCCAGGCTAGAACCCCAGCCACGTGTAGGCCAAGATGGCGGCCACCACGTGTAAAGGCCCTGTAAAAGGAGAAGAAGACAAGAATCCCAAGAAGGGTGAGCGCTCACAGAGAGAGGCCCACAAAGAAGCTTGCGAGAGAGGAAACAGGCTAGTTTATACCCCTGCAACTCAGACCTTCCTCCCACTGTTATGGAAAGCAGGGAGGGTCAAATGCCCTTCGGTAATCCCTCCCTGCACCTCACCTAGGCCCTTTAGTATGCTAATGTTTTGAGCCAAGATCTGCCTGGAAATGCCTTTATAGGGTAGAGAAGGGGGTTTCTGAGATGGTATGTGTCTGTACCAAAGACTAATACTAATGCCAGTTAAATATTTCTCCAAGCCTTCACAAGTCTCTTCTACTTCATTGTAGTTTTGTATTTTAGTTGCCTTTGAGTGTATCATCGAGCCATGCTTGTTTGCTTGGAAGCAAACAGCATTTCTCTCTGGTCTAATTACTTAGGGGTCCTACGTGGCCAGGCTAATATGCTGGTGAGATCTAGCTAGTCCCACGATGATTGTGGTAGCTTGGGAGAATATTTATACCAGCTAGTACAGCATACATGGTCAGATAAACTGCCACATTTAGACTACCCCCTTATCTATGAAGTGATTTGCAGGCGGCAATTCAGAGCAGATGCAGCGGCCCTTAGAGGAGTCCTGCAACAGTCTAGTATTGCCTTTTTTATTTAATTGAAAGAGTAGACATGTATTAGATTGACCCTCAGCTTTCTCCTCTTGTTGCTTTTGTGATATTGCCAGTGGTGGGGAGATTGGGGAGGGGAGACGTTTTCAAACACTTGATTGTGGTGTTCACTGAGGCCCTCGGTTCAGTCCCAGTCACCACAGTAAGACAATTGTGTTACTGCTGGCCTTGGTGCCCATACACTTTTAGTTGTGGTTGTTGCACATACCTGGCCATGCCCTGCAGCTGCCCCCGGAGGTTCTGGACAGAATTGCTGCGACTGTTGGCACTGGTTGGTGGTAGATTAACCAGGTGGGCACTCCTGACTCTGAGATGTCTCTGAACCTTGAAAAAAAATTTTTTTTTGATGTGGACTTGTAACCTAATGTATTTTTATTTATTTGTTTTTATGACATATAGTTACTGCTGAAGTATAGGCTATTGATGACAACTTTCTTGACAATGATGTTAAAATCTGCCTTAAAATATGATAGAAGCGTAGCTCAGCAGTAGAGTCCCAGCTCTGCATGTGCAAAATGAAGCAAAAACAGAATAGCAATGAAAAAACATCCACCTACTTTGTTATTTTGATATTTAATGGAATATTGCAGAAAATGGAGTCTCACTAAATTTTCTATTGGGTGATTATCTAGAAGACAATAGGAAATTTTCTCTCTCCCCCATCCCCCAAATTTATTATGTGTACCTATCTTAAATGTGATGACTACAAGAGTATGCCACCCGTACTGCAGAGCCTGGCAAGCTACCCGTGTTGTATTTGTTTTTTTTTTTTTTGTTTTGGGTCACCCGGCATGCTCGGGGTTTCTCTGGCTCTGCACTCGGAATTACTCCTGGCGGTGCTCAGGGGACCATATGGGACGCCGGGGGATCGAACCCGGCCAGCATAGGCCGGCCGCGTGCAAGGCCGCCTCCCGCTCGCCTGGCCCCCGTGTTGTATTTGATATGCCAAATACCAGTAACAATTATAGACCTCATTCCCATGACCTGATGGAATGGTTTGAGGCTCTTTATGTTCCTGGAGCAAGCAGATGCCCTTGGGCTCTACTAGCATGAGACAGGACATATGGAGATGTTACTGGTGCCTGCTTGAGCAAATTGATGATTAACAGGAAGATAGTGATACAGTGATACAGAGACAAACTTACAAATCAAACTTATAAACTCAACAATTTCACTTCAGGGCTTATTCTAGAACTATACTTGTGTGTAAAAAATGAAAACATCATGGTGCTATTAAATAAACAGAGGGATTTTATTCAGTGCTATTATGAACACAACTTCATAATATGTTATTAACAAAAGCTTTAAAAAGTGAAAATATTTGTGTAAACTATCAGTATAAAATAGAGATAGAAAGGAATATATTTTATATTTGCTTGTATGTGTATGACTACTTCCAGGAAGGATAGAAAAGATAAAAAAAAACAGAAATATTTATTCATATGATGAAGTAGTGAATCCAGCCCAGTAGTCAATCCGGCCCAGGGTATGCTGAACCAGAGACTCTCAGACATGGGGCAGAGCTGCTACTTGCTCTCCTGTGCCCAGCTGCTCGTGAGGTGCCCGGGAGGCATGGCGGGTTCTAGCCCTGGCCTGCCATGCCAGCAGAGCCTCACAACAAGCCAGACCACCCTCCCCTACTCCATGGGGCCTGCCATTTTCCACATCCGGACTTCCCTCTGGTCACAACCCCCACCCAGCAGACCAGACTATCACAGCTCGGCTCGCGTGGCTGCTATCAGCCGCGCGGTTCATCAATAAATGTTTTATTTAGAGATGACTACAACAGTACTCCACCCGCACGGCAAGCCTGGGAAGCTGCTAGTGTCGTATTTGATATGCCAATTAACAGTAACATTTATATTTGGTCATTCCCGTGACCTAATATAATTGTTTGAGGCTCTTTATGTTCCTGGAGCAAGCGGATGCCTTTGGGTTCTACTAGCATGAGACAGGGCATCTGGAGATATTACTGGTGCCCAACTCTAGCAAATAGATGATTAACGGGAAGATAGTGATAGTGATAGTGAAGTAGTGAAACATGAGATTTTGCAAAATAAGAAACAAATTTTTTAAGTGTATACCTTTATTTTATTTTTAAATGATTAAAACTACATATACTCTTGACAGGTATTTTTAAAGCATTTTTTAAAGAAAAAATTAAAAATGACAGAGTGAAGTTCTGAATTCTGCAAAGTATTTGAGTGCTGGTGCTGAAATATCAGACACATAATAGAAATGAGCAAAATTTCTTCTATCTTCTTGAACCAGCTCTGTGCAGAATTGCTGAAAAGTCACAGCTGGTAGATGTCTCATGGACTATAGTGGCACCTACAGGACACAAAGAGAACCTTTCTCTTTTCAAAAATATTTTTCATTTTTGAGAGTTGGTTTAGTGTATCCAGAAAGTAGTGAGTGATTTTCCTCTAGTATTCTTAGACAAAAGCATTTTTTAAAATTTTTAAATTAAGTGCATTTTTTACTAATCAGATATTCTTGGATTCTAATTCAATCCCTATAATTTGTCTGTGCTGCTTTGGAAAAGGTACCTAAATGCTTTAAAAGTCAATTTCTTCACATGCAAAATGTGGACACTAGTATCTACCTCTTCATGTTGATGACTATTAACATTTTTAATTTACCTTTTGCTACACAATACTGTTACCTCTCACCAATTGTCTGCAATAGTTCAACTCCTAAGACAGCCTAAGATTCCAAGGAATATAAATTATATTTTTTAGTTGTAAGGAGAATAAAAACCTTTATTTAGGTATTTAATAGGTATTTAAATATTTAGTTGTAAAGAAAATAAATACCTTTTTCTATGCTATTTTAAGAGCTTTGTTTAGTTGCAGATTTTCTAACAATGCATGTTTAAAATTGTTCAACCTTGTTTATAGTAAAAAGTATAAATTTAAAATGAGAGCATTTTTTCTATTATACTGACAAAAATAAAATAAAA
>JAJIBD010011587.1:0-31691 GCA_021461705.1 Cryptotis parvus | reverse complement strand
GAAGAAGGACAGATGAGCAAACCAATGGAATACAATGAGATTCACAAAACACACACTCAGGTATAATAAAGGTAAGCTTTGAGACGGAGTATGAAGTATGACATTTGTTTTCTATCTGAAGTCATTCACTATCTGTAACAGAGGTAGTCTTATATCTGACAAATTCCTTTATCTTTTCTATATGAAGATATGAATAAGAACAATACCTTGTGTCATCTCACACAACCTGCTTTGGTATATTTGATCCAAGCAAAGTCACATGAAGATAGACATAAAAGTAGCTGATAACTACGTCTTCATATTTATTTATATTTTACAAGTCAATTATGCATTTCAATAATGCCTGTGTCACAGGTGACAAATACAGTAGATTTTGAAGGGTAATAGCTTTGAACTGTGCATAATTTTGAAAATAGATATGATTCCATGATATATCACACTATGGAAGATGAACTTTAACAAGCAATTCTGCAATTTTCAGATGGGTCACTTGATCACTTGACATCCCGTTATTCATCGATTTGCTAGAGCGGCACCAGTAGCATTTCCATTTGACCCTATCACGTGCCAGTGCAGCCTACCTTCGGATAGGTGCAGAAGGTGATATCAAACACAGAGTGACAGTTTTTTTTTGGTTTGATTTTGGGCCACAACTGAAAATGCTGAAGGTTTTCTCCTCTCTCTTCACATGTTGGAGTTCTCCTGGCACAACCTCTTGATCCCAAAAACATTTCTGGAATGCCCTGGGTCCTGATATATCTGGGAACTGGGAAACCTGGACATTTCTAAGAATACATAGATTAATTCACTGATAGTGGGAAAGTCATCTTTAAGTGTTAGCAATACTTGCTTCTGCCTTAGCACCTTAAGGACAGTGCCCCAGTAGCTGATTCCTGCTCACACAGTCTCCTTCCTCCTTCTGTCCCTGTCCTTTATGCAAGTCTGCACTTTCCTCCAGCCTGACCTAGTAAACTGTGTCATAGACTACGGGCTTTGTCCCATGTGGATGGCTATGTTTCTGTCCTGCTGCTCACTTGAGAATCCATTGTTCCTACTTTACGGAGTCGTCTTCATGCTGCAAGGGTACAAGAAGCTATAGAATGGCTACATCTGCACTCAGGGATCACTCCTGGTGGGCTTGAGGGATCCTATGGGATGCCGGAGATTGAACCCGGTCAGCTGTATGCAATGCAATTACCCTTCCCACTGTATCATTGCTCTGCACTCAGAGTTACAAAATTATTGCAAGGAGTCATAATTGTTGATTTCAGATGGTTAGTTTTGCATTCTTTGTAGTCAAAAGACAAATGTAAGTATTAAGATTAGGGTCTTCTACTGAGAAGCTTCTGGAAGGCTCTTTGATGTCCTTGTTTCTCAGGCTGTAGATAAAAGGGTTCAGCATGGGGACAATAGTTGTGTACACCACAGAAGACACTGCCCCCTTTCTTGGAGAATGGGAGACAATTGAGCTGAGATACACCCCAATGCCTGTGCCATAAAATAAACAAACAATTGACAAGTGAGAGCCACAGGTGGAGAAGGCTTTGTACCGCCCACCCGCGGATGAGACTCTCAACACAGAGGACACGATTCTGGAATAAGAGTACAGGATCCCTGAGACTGGCACTCCACCAAATATAGCAGCGATAAAATACATTAATATGCTATCAGTGGAGGTATCCCCACAGGATTGTCTGAGGAGTTGAGGAACATCACAGAAGAAATGAGGAATTTCCACGTGGGTGCAGAAGGTGAGCTGTGATATCATCAGGCAATGCAGCTGGGATTCCAACAGGCTGATGCAAACTGACAGCAGAAGCAGCAGGTTACAGAGGCGGGGGTTCATGATGACGGGGTAGTGCAGGGGGTGACAGATGGCCACAAAGCGGTCATATGCCATTATAGCTAGAAGTACACTGTCCATACAAACAAAAACATAAAAATATGACAATTGCAGCAGGCAGCCTGCATGAGAGATGGTTCTGCTCTGAGTGTGAATGTCCCAAATCATCTTTGGGACCGTGGTGGAGGTAAAGCCAATGTCAGCCGTGGACAGGATGGAGAGGAAGAAGTACATGGGGGTGTGTAGGTGGGGGTCGGAGCTGACGGCCAGGATGATGAGCAGGTTCCCCGTGATGGTGACCAGGTACATGGACAGGAAGAGGCAGAAGAGGAGAGGCTGGACTTGTGGGTCATCTGAGAGCCCCAAGAGGATGAATTCCACAAATGCTGTTATATTGTTTGAGTCCACAGCACAGGGACACCTTTTTGGAGAAAACATGAAAGTGGGTAGAGATAGAAAATTCCTCACCACTAGGGTATGTTTTGTTTGCATGCAATTCACAAATACAGTAACCACACTTGAGGCCTAACTATTTTATAGTAAAATCTGTGAGGGGCCGGAGAAATAGTACAGCGGGAGTACACTTGCTTTGCATGCAATGGACCTGGGTTTTGTCCCCGGGTTTGGTCCCCAACATCCCATATGCTTCCCTGAGCACTTCTCGGAGTAATCCTTGAGTATAGCACCAGGAGTGACTCCCTAAATATCTCCATGTGTGACTCAAAAAGCTAAAAAATTGTTGATTGTCACTAACATTATTTTTTAAAATTTTCCCTTTGAATTTTCTTCATTCTGCCATTTTTAGTTAAGAAAGACTGAGCTTTCAAAACGTATCTGAGGAAAAAAAGCATATTTAAAGATTTGAAAATCCTAGACTGCACTGAAGAGCCATTCCCTCACTCTGTTAAAGTGATCAAAATGGTAATGGAGGGACCAGGATACAGCTCAACAGGCTCAGCACATGATTTATATTGAGGAGACCTGATTCCATGTCAGATACTACATGGTCCTCTGCCCACTACAAGGGCAACGACAGAGCACGGAGTTGGCAATAGCCATTCGACACCATATCACCACATGGTGTAGCCTGAAACACATATAAATAAAGAAAATCAAATTAATCAAAAGAATTAGATATGTTCTGAATATCCTTAAAAAAAACAATTTATTCTAATCCATGAATACCAACAAGCATTATTTTATTTGACTCAACTTAGGGCAATTAGTTTCTTATATCTGGGTCATGTATAAATGGCATATACTCAAGTGAGTGGCTTTAATTTTTCAGTCATAGCTTTGATTATGGTTGCAGCTAACAACACTGTGTAGTTGCACTGGGCATCAAACCCGGGCCTCACACATGCAATGTGACTGCTCTGGTACCTTGCTATATTCTGTACAATTCATAACTATTTTTTTTTTTGCTTTTTTTGGGTCACACCCGGCAATGCTCAGGGGTTTCTCCTGGCTCTGCACTCAGGAATTACTCCTGGCAGTGCTCGGGAGACCATATGGGATGCTGGGGATCGAACTCGGGCTGGCATGGGCTGGCCGTGTACAAGGCAAATGCCCTACCTCATAACTATTTTTTTTTCCCTTCAAATTTTATTACACAACTTTTAGACATACAATTGCAAGATGCTCATGTCGAGTTTTAGTTCTACAGTGTTCCAAACCCATCCTTCCACCCAAACCCATCTCCCATCACCAATGCCCCCCCACATCCCTCCCCCCTCCCACACCTCAACTGCTTGGCGGGTTCTGTATGTCTTTTCTCTCCTCTCTATCTCTCCCTCCCTGCCTACCTTTCCTACACATCGTAGAATGCAGTACATTAAAGAACATAACTGTTTCCACTAGTTTGATGGACCGCACGGCCGCTTGCTTAGGGGCCTCATGGTCAGCGTCCAGACAGTGATTATGGCAGCTAATGTGGTGGGCGAGTCTCATCCGGCTGCTTCCGGGATCGCCCAGAGGTGATGGGCCTACTCCCCAAAACCCATCTGTCCACCTGGGGCCCCATGGTCAGCTGAGCCTGGGGAAAGCGGAGTTCAAGCTTCTCAGCCACGTCTGAGGCCCCGCCTGCTATGGCTGGTCGCCCCAGGGCAACTCCTGGACAGGGCCACCGGGCTCAGACAAAATGGAGGGGGAAGGGCCGGCCCGGCTCCATCTGACGAATTCCCGGTGATTCCCACTTCTGGGAGCTGCCTACCTGGGCTCGAACTCATTTTGTTCTGTTAATCTGGTCTTGAGGTAGCATCCCTCCCAGGCGGGTGGGTTGATCTGCTGCAGGGTCCTGACAGCGAATATGGTGGCTAATGTGGTGGGTGAGTCTCATCCTGCTGCTTCCGGGACCCCCCCAGAGGTGATGGGCCCACTCCCAAAACCCATCTGTCCACCTGGGGGCCCCATGGTCAGCTGAGCCTGGGGAAAGCCGAGTTCCAGCTTCCCCAGCCGCGTCTGAGGCCCCTCATGCTATGGCTCATAACTATTTTTTATTTTGCTTTTCCATCTGCCTGTCTTCCCATTCATCATCGATTTGCTTCGAGCGGGCACCAGTAGCATCTCCATATGTCCTGTCTCATGCAAGTAGAGCCCAAGGGTACTTGCTTGCTCCAGGAACATAAAGAGCCTCAAACCATTCCATCAGGTCATGGGAATGAGGGCTATAATTGTTACTGGTATTTGGCATATCAAATACGACATGGGTAGCTTGCCAGGCTCTGCCATGCGGGTAGCACATCTGCCTAAACATCTTGTTCAGATTTAAAGAATATTTGAAGGGTTGGAGGTATAATACAGTGGGGAGGGATCTTGCCTTTTAATGACCAAGCTGTACTAATCCCCAGCATCAGTAGGATCCCCTTTAGCCCTGTCAGGAGCGATTGCTGAGTGAAAAGCCAAGAGTAAGCCCTGAACATTGCAGAATGTGCCCCAAAAACAAAACAACAAAAAAATTTGAAGAGCTAGAGCAATAGTACAGCAGGTGGGTTGCTTGCCTTAAACACAGTTAACCTGAGTTTGATCCTCAGCATCACATATGGTCCCTGCCAGGAGTGATCCCTGAGCATGGAGTAATGAGTAAGCCCTTAGTACTACTGGGTATGGACCAATCATAGGACCCTATCCCCGCCCCAAAGTTCTATTTTATTGAGATCCAAGTGACAAAAAAAAGCTTAAAAAATGTGCTTTCCCAGAATCCAGTCTTGGGGGTGGGGAAACTTGGGAATGCTGACGAGGGAAGCTGACACTGGTGATGGGAATGGTGATGGAACATTGTATGTCTAAAACTCAACTATGACCAACTTTGTCTATGACTAGCTATGGCTAACATGGTGTTTTTTAAAGTATTTTATTATATCACCGTGAGATATACAATTACAAAGATATACAATTACAAAGTTCATATTTGGGTTTTGGTCATACAGTGTTCCAGCACCCATCCCTCCACCAGTGCCCATCTCCCACCACCAACATCCCTGGTTCCCCCCCCCCATCCCCCAGCCCGCCTCCATGGCAGGTTCTTTATTTCTTTCCCTTTCTCTCTCTTTTCCTTCCCTTCCAGACTATGGATTACAGAACATACATTAAAGGGTTGTTAACATGGTGTTTTTTTAAAAGTATTTGATATGCCAAAACCAGTAACAATTATAGAACTCATTCCCATGACCTGAAGGAATGGTTTGAGGCTCTTTATGTTCCTGGAGTGAGCAGATGCCCTTGGGCTCTACTAGCCTGTGACAGGAAATATGGAGATGTTACTGGTGCCCGCTTGAGCAAATCGATGATGAACGGGAAGACAGTGACACAGTGATTTTATTATACCACCGTGAGATATACAATTACAAAGATATACAGTTACAAAGTTCATATTTGGGTTTTGATCATACAGTGTTCCAGCACCCATCCCTCCACCCATGCCCATTTCCCACCACCAACATCCCCGGTTCCCTCCCCTCTCCCAGCCCGCCTCCATGGCAAGTTCTTTATTTCTTTTTAATTTTTTTTATTATACCACCATGAGACATACAATTACAAAGGTGTTCCTAACTGGTTCTTGGTAATACAGTATTCCAGCACCCATCCCTCCACCAGTGCCCCATTTCCACTACCAATGTACCCCACCCCTCCCGCCTACCCCCAGGTTGCCTCAATAGCAGGTAGCCCCATTTCCTCTCTTTCTCTCTCTCTGTCTCTGCGTCTCTCTCCCTCTTCTTTTACACATTGTGGCTAGCCCTGCAGATATTTAGAGTTTATCACTTAAGTCTCTTTGTGTATATTCAATGGTGAGTTTTAATCTGCCATTACCATTTCCCACACTTAGTAAAACACTGGTATCTATTTATATCCTATTAATGAATGCAGTCATTCTATATCTGTCCTTTTCCTTCTGACTAATTTCACTCAGCATGATAGTCTCCATGTCCACCCATTTGCAGGTAAATTTCATAATTTCGTCTTTTCTGAAAGCTGCAGAGTATTCCATAGTGTAGATGAACCACAGTTTCTTTAGCCAGTCCTCTGTTCTCGGGCATTTTGGTTGTTTCCAGATTCGAGCTCTTTTCCTTCCCTTCCAGACTATGGATTACAGAACATACATTAAAGGATTGTCCTGTGTATCTTTTTAACATGGTGTTTTAATAAAATAATAAATTAGGGACGGAGAGATAGTACAGTGGGTAGTGTGCTGGGTAGTGTGCTTGCCATACTGGATTTGATTCCTGGCGCCCATGTGTTCTCAGTCTGCCAGGAGTGACATCAAAGCACAGAGCCATGAATAAGCCCTGGACCATATAGCCAGTGTGGTCTACAATGACAAAAAAGAATGTTTGAAGAACGTTTGAGTAATCTGATGGAAAATAAGCAAGTCATGTGACTGTATACGTGTCATGAAACTAAAGTTAAAGCTACATTTTTCCCCATTAAAAATGAGGTTTTAAATCTCCAAAGGGTTTATTGTTCCATACAAATTTCAGGAGCGTTTGGTCAATTTCTTTGAAGAATGTCATCGATATCCTCATAGGGACTGCATTGAATCTGTACAGAGCTCTAGGGAGTATTATTACCATTTTGACAATGTTGATTCTCCCCATCCATGAACAGGGAATGTGTTTCCATTTCCTTGTGTCCTCTTTTTATCTCTTGGAGCAGTGTCTTGTAGTTTTCTTTGTACAGGTCCTTTACATACTTGGGTAAGTTGATTCCTAGGTACTTGATTTTCTGTGGCACAATTGTGAATGGAATAGTTTCCTTAATATCCCTTTCTTCTCTTTCGTTATTTGTATATAGAAAGCCACTGACTTTTTGGGTGTTGATTTTGTATCCTGCCACTCTACTATATGTGTCTATTGTTTCTAGGAGTTTTTTGGTAGAGAGTTTAGGGTTCTCTAGGTATAATATCATGTCATCTGCAAATAATGATAGCTTGACTTCTTCCTTGCCTATCTGGATGCCCTTGATGTCCTTTTCTTCTCTGATTGCTATGGCAAGTACTTCCAGTACTATATTGAATAAAAGAGGTGAGAGTGGGCAACCTTATCTTGTCCCCTGATCTCAGGGGGAAGGCTTTCAACTTTTCCCCATTTAGAATGATGCTTGCTGTGGGCTTTTGGTAGATGGCTGTAATTATCTTGAGGAAAGTCCTTCAATTCCCATTTTCTGGAGGGTTTTAATCATGAACAGGTGCTAAAGCAATCCTCGAGAAAAATAAGATGGGAGGCATCACCTTTCCCAACTTCAAACTGTACTACAAGGCAGTAGTAATTAAAACAGCATGGTATTGGGATAAAAACAGACCTGTGGACCTATGGAATAGAATTGAGTATCCTGACACCCAATCTCAAACACATGATCATTTAATCTTTGATAAAGGTGCAATGAGTCTAAAATGGAGTAAGGAAACACCACTTTCTTCAACAAGTGGTGTTGGGAAAACTGGGCAGCGACATGTAAAAAAATGAATTTGGACCTGTGTCTAACACCATGCACAAAAATCAGATCAAAATGGATTAAAGATCTCAATATCAGACTTGAATCCATAAAGTACATTGAAGAAAATATAGGAAAAAACCCTCCACGACATTGAAGTTAAAGGCATCTTCAAAGTTGAAACATCACTAACAAAGCAACAAGAAGAAAGGATAAACATATGGGACTACATGAAACTAAAAAGCTTCTGCACCTCAAAAGAAACAGTGACTAAGATACAAAAGCAGTCCACAGAATGGGAAAGAATATTCACCCAATACCCATCTGATAAGGGGTTAATATCCAGGATATATCAGGCACTGGTAGAACTTTACAAGAAGAAAACAAACAACCCCATCAAAAAATGGGGAGAAGAAATGCACAGAAACTTCAGCAAGGAAGAAATTCGAATGGCCAAAAAAACATATGAAAAAATGCTCATCATCACTAATCATCAGAGAGATGCAAATCAAAACAACAATGAGATACCACTTTACACCACAGAGACTGGCACATATTCAAAAGAGCAAGAACAACAAGTGCTGGCGTGGATGTGGGGAAACGGGGACACTCATCCATTGTTGGTGGGAATGCCGGCTGGTGCAGCCTTTCTTGAAAACAATTCCTCCAAAGACTAGAAATTGAACTCCCATTTTACCCAGCCATACCACTCCTGGGAATCTACTCTGGGAAACCAAAAATACGCAGCGGAAACACCATCCCTACTTTTATGTTCATAGCAGCATTATTCACAATAGCCAGAATCTGGAAGCAACCAGAGTGCCCAAAAATCGATGACTGGATAAAGAAGCTTTGGTACATCTACACAACGGAATACTATGCAGCTGTTAGGAAAAATGAGGTTATAAAATTTGCCTATAAATGGATGGACATGGAGAAGATTATGTTGAGCGAAATTAGCCAGAAGGAGAGAGACAGATACAGAATGACTGCATTTATTTGCATGGCATAAATATATATGTACATATTATGATACCAATATCCAAGGTCAAGTGAAACATATATCAGGAGGTCTTGTCAAAGTTGGAAATTATCACAAACGTGTGGGAGTCAGAGGCTAGGTAAGACAGAAAATGGAACAGTGTGCTAACAATTGTCGAGGGTACTAATGCCAACCTAGAACTGAGCATTAAATATAGGCAAAAGGATACACATGACAACCTTTTAATGTATGTTCTGTAATCCATAGTCTGGAAGGGAAGGAAAAGAGAAAGAGAGAGAAAGGGAAAGAAATAAAGAACCTGCCATGGAGGTGGGCTGGGGAAGGGGGAGGGAACCGGGACGTTGGTGGTGGGAGATGGGCACTGGTGGAGGGGACGGGTGCTGGAACACTGTATGGCCAAAACCCAAATATGAACTTTTTATTTGTATATCTTTTTATTTGTATATCTCACTGTGGTATAATAAAATACTTAAAAAATAAAGCTCCAAAGGGAAACCACCTCTGCATTTTCTTCAACTGATGTATTTTTTGTTGATTGCATTGGCCATTAGTTAAAAGAAGCAATACAAAATAAATAATTTTGTTTCTGCTAAGGGCACAGGCTTGTGGGTTGCTGGGAAAATGGGGACAATGGTGGAGGAAAGGACACCACTAGTTGTGGGATTATTGTTGCGATATTGAATGCTGGTAAGAAGTGTATCATGAAGAACTCTGTGAGCCATGGTGTTTAATAAAGAGGGATTTTGTTTTTTGAGTTTTACACAATCCTCTCTTCATAGATATGAAAATGACACTCTGGGGAAAATTTTTTAAAAGGCCAATTATATTAAATGCTGCTTTGGGAAAGTATTTTAAAGGTTAAATTTATTTTAGTTCATTTTTTTTTGTTTACTTTTTGGGTCACACCCGGCAATGTTCAGGGGTTTCTCCTGATTCCTCACTCAGGAATTACTCCTGGCGGTGCTTGGGGGACCATATGGGATGCTGGGGATCGAACCCAGGCCAGCATGGGCCGGCTGTGTGCAAGGCAAACACCCTACCTGCTAGGCTATCGCTCCGCCCCTAAAGGTTAAATTTAAAGACATTATGCATGCCTAGAAGCCTACATGAGACAGAAAAATTAAATAAATCAGTGGCATAAAGACCTGCCATGTCTGAATGCTAAGTGTGTTCCTGTGAACCCATGGAAGTTACCACTAGTCAATATAATTTTCAAATGAATATTTTGCTTTTTCCCCCCTGAGTTATTCCTACTACCATAGATGTACAGGAAATCAGTCATGAGTGCCTGACAGCTGTTTTCTGCTTTGAAGTGCCATGGGGCATTGTGACTCTCTCTCTCTCTCTTTTCTCTGCCCCTCTCTTCTCTCTCTCTCTGTTAAATACAGAGGCAGGTTAAAATGTAGTGTGGATAAACATATGGTACTACATGAAACTAGAAAACTTTTGCACCTCAAAAGAAACAGTGAACAAGATATAAAGACAGTCCACAGAGTAAGAAAGAATATTCACCAGTACATATCTGATAAGCGGTTAATATCCAGGATATATCAAGCACTGGTAGAACGTCACAAGAAGAAAACAACCAACCCATCAAGAAATGGGGAGAAGAAATGAACAGAAACTTCCAAAAAAGAAGAAATTCTAATGGCCAAAAGACATATGAAAAAATGTTCATCATTGTTAATCATCAGGGAGATGCAAATCAAAACAACAATGAGGTATCATCTCATACCACAGAGACTGGCACACATCCAAAAGAGCAAGAACAACTGGTGCTGGCATGGATGCTGGGAGAAAGGGACTATCTTCCATTGTTGGTTGGAATTTCAACTGGTACAGCCTTTTTTGGAAACAATATGGACATTCCTCCAAAAACTAGAAATTGAGCTCCCATTTGACCCAGCTATACCACTACTGAGAATATACCCTGGGAAGCCAAAAACACACAGCTGAAACATCATCTGCATGTTTATTTTCATAGTAGCACCATTCACAATAGCCAGACTCTGGAAACAACTAGAGTGCCCAAGAACAGATGACTGATCAAGAAACTGTGGTACATCTACACAATGAAATACTATGCTCGGGGTACATTGGTGGTGGAAATGGGGCACTGGTGGAGGGATGGGTGCTGGAATACTGTATTACCAAGAACCAATTATGAACACCTTTGTAATTGTATGTTTCACGGTGGTATAATAAAAAAAATTAAAAATAAAAGAAATACTATGCAGCTGTTAGGAAAAACAAAGTTATGAAATTTGCCTATAAATGGATGGACATGGAGAGGATCATGCTGAGTGAAATTAGCTAGAAGGAAAAGGACAGATATAAAATGACTGCATTTATTTGTGTGATATAAAATATATAGTATGATACCAATATTAAGTATCATATTTGTGTGATATAAAATATATATATAGTATGATACCAGTACTAAGGTATCCAAGGCCAGGCAAAACCTGGATCAGGAGGTCTTCTCTATAGATGGAATCAACTGCAAGTGTGTGGGAGTCAGAGGTTAGGTAAGACAGAGAAGGAAAGAGTTTGCTAATAATTGTTGGAAATGATAATACCAGTCTAGAACTGAGCACTGGATGTAGGCAAAGGGATATATAAGATAACCTCTAAATGTATGTATTGCAAGACACATTGTGTAAGAAGGAAGAGAGAAATACAGAGAGAGAGAAGATAAAGAGTCTGCCATAGAGGCAGGCTGGGGGAGAGGGGGAGGGAATTGGGGACATTGGTGGTGGGAAATGGGCACTGGTGGAGAGATGGGTGCTGGAACACTGTATGACTGAAACCCAAACATGAACATCTTTGTAACTGTATATCTCATGGTGTATAATAAAAAAAATAAAAAAAAGAAAAAGAACCTTTCTGGAAAACAATATGGACATTCCTCCAAAGACTAGAAATTGAGCTCCCTTTTGACCCAGCCATACCACTCCTGGGAATATACCATGGGAAGCTAAAAACACACAGCGGAAACACCATCCGCACTTTTATTTTCATAGCAGCACTATTCACAATAGCCAGAACCTGGAAGCAACCAGTATGCCTGAGAACTGATGACTGGATAAAGAAACTTTGGTACATCTACACAATGGAATACTATGCAGCTGTTAGGAAAAAATGAAGTTATGAAATTTGCCTATAAATGGATGGACATGGAAAGGATCATGTTGAGTGAAATTAGTCAGAAGGAAAGAGAGAGATATATAATGACTGCATTAATTTGCATAACATATGTATATATTATGATACCAAAATCCAATGTCAGGTGAAATGTGGATCAGGAGGTTTTACCAAAAAATTACCACAAACATGTAGAGTTTAGGTAAGACAGAGAAGAGAACATGTGCAAATAGATGTCGAAAGGGATACTACCAACCTAGATCTGAGCATTACATACAGGCAAAAAAAATACACATGATGACCTCTAAGTGTATGTATTGCAACCCACAATATGCAAGAGAAGGAAAAGAGAGAGAGGGAGAGAGAAAAGATATAAAGAACCTGACATGGAGGCAGGCTATGGGAGGAGGGAGGGAATTGGGGACATTGGTGGTGGGAATGGGCACTGGTGGAGGGCGGGTGCTGGAACACTATGTGACCAAAACCTCCAAACATGAACAACATTGTAATTGTATATCTCACGGTGGTATAATAAAATATTAAAAAGAAAAAAAAAGAAAAGAATATTGTATTATTTTCTTCCACTATAATGGTCACATGTAAAATTTTAATGCTGCCCACCCATCCTGTGGCTGAACATGCATTAGAAAAATATGAAACTACACAGCATCGGCAAAAGGATAGTCCCAAAGAAAAGATCACGAATATTTTGTGTTGTTACTTCATCATTAGAGTAATGATCATAATAAGATCCACGAACTTTTTGGGGTGTTTTAGGAATAGTTTCGGCAGATTCTTTTCTTTCTGTTTTGCTGAAAATGTTATGGGGAGAGCAAAATTGTTCACTAGAGCTCTCATCCTTCATCAGGAAACGCAAAACATGAGCTGCTCATGTGTCTGCACGGAACATGGTGCCCTTGTGTCTGTCCCAACTGTCTGGATGAGGAGACAAGAGTCAGGACCGACCTCTCCCACCCAGCAACCCTCTCATCACTTACTTGTCTCTGCTGGGTCTCTGCTGGCTCATGCTTAGAGCTGGGGCCTCTGGCTGTCTCCTCCCCTCGTGAGTGATGAGCGATGAGTCTCCGTGCTCGGGATGAAGAGGAAGGCATGAACTTGCACAGGCGATGGTGGTGAAACAGGACAGTGGTAGGAGCTCACGGAGAAACACCCTCCAGACTGCAGGGCTGCAGGCTGACTCCTTATTCCTCCTCCGCGGCCTTGAGGGATCAATACACAGGACTCATGGTGAAAGCCTTTGTTTCTTGTTAGCCCTGTCCCTGAGGACGTCCTCATGGAAGCAGACAAGGACAGGTGTGAATAATGTAATAGAAGGCGTGAGACTCCCCTCCTTTTAGAGAAAGTTTGCCTGTCCACTGTGGTTCTGAGGTGCAATTTCAGAGATCTCAAATTTCATTTGGGAATTTCTCCTGTAATAAATTTGTGACTTTTGACTTTCATATTGCAAAATTGTGCTCGTTCTGAAAAATTAATGAAAATATACAATAATAAAAACAATAATAAAACAATCTTTATATATCTTGTGATTATTTTCAGCTAGACATATTCACTCTAAATATACTTCCAAAATTGCAAATACAAAAGTATAGTTATAAAAGATTTGTGACATGGATATAAAAGCATTTTGG
This sequence comes from Cryptotis parvus, assembly GCA_021461705.1. Lineage (NCBI taxonomy): Eukaryota > Metazoa > Chordata > Mammalia > Eulipotyphla > Soricidae > Cryptotis > Cryptotis parvus. The sequence continues at coordinate 18,124 of JAJIBD010011587.1, read as the reverse complement.
TAGGCAAGGCATATGTATTGTAACAGAGTTTTACAGTTCTTTGTATCACGTTCACTGCTCATCTATTAATAGAGTTGTTCTTTTCCTGTGATGTTATTAGTGAGTAAGAAATAAACAATTGGGGCCGGAGCTATAGCCCAGCGGGCAGGGCGTTTGCCTTGCACGCGGCTGGCCCATGCCTGCCCGGGTTCGATCCCGGCATCCCATATGGTCCCCGAGCACCGCCAGGAGTAATTCCTGAGTGCAGAGCCAGGAGAAACCCCTGAGCATTGCCGGTGTGACCCAAAAAAGCAAAAAAAAAAAAAAAAAGAAATAAACAATGGGCGGGGTATAAAAAACAATAATAAAAACAACAGGTTTTCAGTATATTGCAAGAATCTAAAATGCTTTCCATTTTCTTTGTGACTACTTGTGGCTATGAGAATGTTCTTATAACTATATTTCATGATATTTTTAGTATTTAGTAATATCACAGGTTTAAGTTACCTTCAACTTATATATGTGTGGATTTGTATTATGAAAAAAAAATTTCTGTTTAGAGCAGATACTTCTCTTAAAGAAATCAAAGCTTCTCCTAAAACTTCTATATAGAAATGTCTGCTGGAGTTTCTACACCTTCAAAGGTTGGGGGAGGAGAGACTATTTGTATCACCTCATCTATTTTTCCATATTTCTTCCTAGGCAACCATGGTCCGTTCTATAGTCAGCAAGTATTCCCAAAAATTCTTGGACCACAGGAGATGGAGAACATTGGGAGGAGTTAGAAACTTACCCGTATACTGACTTCACCCATGTCAAAACTTTGATATCTAACCCTCACAGGAATCTGGCAACCTGTCCGTCAAATAAATTCACATCCCATCACAGTGCAGTGCTCTCAGCTTAATTCCCTAGAGACTAAGTGCTTCTTATTTCCTTAGAGAAGATGTGGCCATTCCACTGACTCGGGTTTTCCCTCATTCCTCACTCTGTTGCTTTACGGCTTTTCTATTATCGTTTAGTGGTTACACTAGTGCTAATGTTTGTGGTTTTGCTGATGAAGTTACTGCACCTTCACCACCACCAAATGTTGCAGACCCTTCACTATTTCCTTCCATTACTTCTTGTCTTCCTCTTCCGACCACCATACATCTTGGTGCTTTGATTTGGTAGCCCAAGGCCAAGGATTTGTATGGGGAGCTTGGTGCAGCATTCTGGGTTCTTGTGGACTGCATGTAAGCACAGCCCGCTGACCACCAGATGTCCCTCAGTGTCACAGCTCTGTCTTTCACAGCTCACGTGGGGTCAGTGCTGAGAGCTGGTGCTTCAATGGCATCTTCAGCAGCTAAGGTCTGCAACCCCCTCCTCTTGCTCACATTTCTTCTCTCGTCGTTTGCTCCTCACCTTTCCCCCTTTTGTGCAGTGACTTGGTTTACATTGGTTTAATAGTTTTTACCGTTAGCTGTTTCTGCTTGCATACACACCAACATGGCCTATTGGAGTTCTTCCTGGCGCAGCTCCCTGACCATTTTGGCTGCTGGGGTCATGCAGGAAATCCCGAGTCCCAGAATTGAGGAAGGTGAGCTGTTGCCAGGGGCACCAACATTCTCTGGATATCATCACTGCTATTGGCCAGGGTTGAGATCAGGGAGAGCAGACACCCTTAGTGTCTGTAAAGCTTATTGCTCCACCTCTGTATTAGCTCAAAGAAATCCCTTGACAGTTTGTAGCAATCTGTCCCATATAGCCTATGTAACCAGAATTCATCTTCCTGTCTTGTGATCTGCATGTAATGCATCCCTCGCTGCCCATATATAATCATTGTGCTAATCCAATAGACTCTCATATGACTACAACTCTATGGCCTGTGTGGGTGACTCTTTCTTGGCCATGCTCTTGGCGTGAGTCTTTGAGTATCATTTGCCCTAGGAGATAGACTGCTTTCTTGTTCTAGGGTGTCCATAGTTATGAGATAACAACCCAGGCCCAGTGTGCCATAAGGCCAGTTACATATGGTGGACTCATTGAATAGCCATGGTCCCTTTCTTCAGTAGTGCCTTAGTTATTTCTGCCCTCTGATAGGTTTAATGGACCAACCAGTTGCATCATGTGTAATGCTCTTGAATACTGAACCCCTCCCTCCTTAGTTTCCTCATATCTGGCCTCTTCCTCCTCCTTGTTTCTTCTGGAATAGTCCCTGGTGCTGGGAGGTCCCACCACTCACTGGAACAAGACCTGAGCCCATGTGACTGAAACTCGACTGGCGTGTTTTCTGTGGATGGAGTATTGCTGTTCTCACAGTCAGAGTGCTGCCACCTGGGGCTGGTTCTCACCCAGGAATGTGGGTTAGGAAATTAGAACCACTGAGCTGAGCAGGTCTAGAGCTGCTGACACGGGGAAGCTGCAGCCCAGGACACTGTGAACTGAGCTGTCTAGAGGGAATGAAATGAGGACGGGGTGCAGAGTCTCTGACCTGGTGGCTAAGAATCCCACGGCCAGGACAAAGACTTCTGGGGTGGAATTTACACCCAGGGCAGGGTCCAATGCCATTGCCTCAAGGACAAATACCCAGGTCAGGGAGTAACTACTCTGCAAATAAGAATCTCTGGGTTAAGCCATAGCATGCGGGCCTCAGACGCGCCTGGGGAAGCTGGAACTCCGCTTTCGGCTAAGCTGACCATGGGGCTCGCGGGAGGGCAGATGGGTTTTGGGAGTGGGCCCATCGCCTCCGGGGGGGGTCCCGGAAGCAGCCGGATGAGACTCGCCCACCACACTAGCCACCACCTTTGCTATCCGGACGCTGGAACACTGCCTCAAGACCAGATTGACAGAGCAAAACCAGTTCGAGCCCAGGGTCGCGTGGCGGCTTGCCGCCTGCTGGGTTCATCAAAATAATGGAAACAGGGATGTCCTTTAATCCACTGCATTCCACGATGTGCAGGAAATTTTGGCGAGAGGGAGAGATAGGGAGGAGAGAGAGGGACATGCAGAACCCGCCAAGTAGTTGAGGTGAGGGAGGGGAGGGAGGTGGGGACATTGGTGATGGAAGATGGGTTTGGGTGGAGGGTTGGGTGTTGGAACGCTATGGAACCAGAATTCTGCATGAGCATCTTGCAATTGTATGTCTAAAATGGTGTAATAAAATTTGGGGGGAAAAAAAAGAAAAAATTAAAATAAAAAAAAAGTATCTCTGGGTTAGATGAGATTTTATGTGAGCACCTTTGGAGGAGGGAGACTTTGCTGCTCTGTGAACAGGGAAAATTCTCCCTACTCTGAGAAGAGATGGTAGGAGCAAAGTCACCAAATTGTTCCAGCTTATACTCCTGGAGACTGCAGCTGCATATGTAATCGTGACACCATGAAATCCACAGTACTGTCAGCCTAGTAGGATCACAGCAAAACTGATGGGAAAGTTGTTTAGAAGCCCACAAAGCTCAGTGAGTGAAAACAGTAACAGAAGTTTCATCTAGCACCAACCAGTTCAGTGCTCAGATAATGACTTTAGTAACACCATTTTGAACTATTTGAACTATAACAATGGTCATAAATTGATTTTTATTGATCTATTTTTGGGCAATTACATTTGCTTTGTATTACAAGAAGCAATATGAAGTAAATTGGTTTGTGTCTGCTAAGGGCTAAGGGTGGGGAATAGGTGACAAACTAGGGACACTGGTGGTGGGAATGTCACACTGGTGGTGGGATTGGTGTTGGAACATCAAATGCCTAAAACAACTCTATTATGTACAACTTGTTAAATCATGGCAGTTATAATTAAATTTTTTTTAAACTGAAGGATTTGTGGGGACCTGAGAAATAAGTCAAAGGGTTACAGCTCATGCTTTGCATGCAAGGGCTCCGGTTCAATCACAGGCACCATTTGGTGCCCCAAGAACCACCAAGTGTAACCCTAGTGGCACCCATTCTTTTATGTAACCCCACAATAAAACCTAGCACTTCCTATATGAATAAATGACTGGAGACACATATGTTGTTGAAAGTACCCTGCATTCTCTCACACGATCTATATAAGATTCGATCAAAGCCAAAGGTTCATGAAAGTGGTTGATGGGTCTCTGTACATAATTATTTACAGCTTTAGAAGGGAACTCTGCTTTTCTACATGATGCCTGGGATAGCTAAAGAATCAGCAGGAGATTCTTATTTTATTTGTGCCACACCCAGCAGTCCTCAGGGGTCTCTCCTGGCTTTGCACTCAGAGAATCACTTCTGGCTGTGCTTGGGAGACTATCTGGGCTGTTTGGGATAGGACTTGGGTTGGACATATATCGGGCAAATGCCGTACTTGCTGTATTCTCTCCAGTCATGGATATGGGAGATTCTGACAGATGATGAAACTGAATTGGGAGGTGGTTTTTCACAGATGGACGATCTCAGAATACTTACTCCACTCCTTAAGGAGATAAAATGAGAAATTTTGCTATTTTACACAAGTAGATAGAAAAAACTAGAGATAAAAAATATGAAAAAAGGAGTCATATTTGCCCATTTAAGATGGTAGGTTTTAAAGCCATATCTTGCTTCATGATCATAAAAATAATACAAGAAAACTGAGTAAGTTACATTATTTATTGAGAAGCTTCTTAAAGGCCTTCTTGATGTCCTTGTTTTTCAGGCTGTAGATGAAGGGATTTAGCATGGGGACAATAGTTGTGTACACCAGTGAAGACACTGCCCCCTTCCTGGGAGAATCGGACACAGCTGAGCTGAAGTACACCCCAATGCCTGACCCGTAAAATAAGCAAACAACAGACAAGTGAGAGCCGCAGGTGGAGAAGGCTTTGTACCGCCCGCCTGTGGATGAGACTCTCAACACAGAGGACACGATTCTGGAATAAGAGTACAGGATCCCAGAGACTGGCACACCAGCAAATACGGCAATGACCAAACACATTAACAGAGTCTCAAGGAAGGTGTCCCCACAGGCCAGCCTGAGGATTTGAGGGAGTTCACAGAAGAAGTGAGAAATTTCTGCATGAGCGCAGAAAGTAAGCAGAGACATGATCATGCAGTTCAACTGTGAGTTCAACATGCTCATGAAAACAGACGCCAGCAGGAGAAGTCCACAGAGGCGGGGATTCATGATGACGGGGGTAGTGCAGGGGGTGACAGATGGCCACAAAGCGATCATACGCCATTGCAGTGAGAAGTAAACTATCCAAACAGGCAAACAGGTAAGAACCAGACAATTGCACCAGGCAGCCGGCGTGAGAGATGGTTCTGCTCTGAGTGTGAATGTCCCAAATCATCTTTGGCACCGTGGTGGAGGTAAAGCCAATGTCAGCTACAGACAGGATGGAGAGGAAGAAGTACATGGGGGTGTGCAGGCGGGGTCAGAGCTGACGGCCAGGATGATGAGCAGGTTCCCTGTGATGGTGACCAGGTACATGGACAGGAAGAGGCAGAAGAGGAGAGGCTGGACTTGTGGATCATCGGAGAGTCCCAAGAGGATGAATTCGACAGTGCTCGTTCTGTTGTGTGGGTCCGAGGAGCAGAGACACCTTTGCAATAATAAATGAACCCAGGCTTTCACCAGTATGTTGTGTCCTGGTATTGAGCAATTTACAAATATAGTGATTACACCTGAGTCCTCACCACCTTTTGCTACATTTCTTGCGCATTGCAAATATTCTAGTCAAACTCATTTCTCTTTGACTTTTGCTCTGCTCTCTATTTGCATTCATTCTGTAAAGACTGCACCAAAGAAATGCGAGGAACATTCAATCTCAAGTTTCACTGAAATAGCTGTGCATTTCCTTCTAGTAAGCAATATGGGTCATCGGCTGACTCAAAGGTTTTGCCCGCAGGAGGAGCAGCTTCGATGCCTGCACCACAAAGTTCCTGAGCCTGTCCTGCTCACCTCTGCCTCTGCCACAAAAATTTCCTAATTCTCTGGTTTATAAAAAGAAAAGAGCAACAAATTATGAAGATGTGGTATATATGCACAATGGAATCCTACACAGCTATAGGGAATGACAAAATAATTCAATTTGCTGCAACTGGAAGATATGGTATATGAAGTAACACAGAATAAGGATAAACAATTGTCTCACTTGACAGAGAGAGAGAGACAGAGAGAGAAAGAGAGGAAACTGGGGTACCTGCTATTAAGGCAGCATGGGGGTGGGCAGGAGGGGGTGGGGTACATTGGTGGTGGGAATGGGGCACTGGTGGAGGGATGGGTGCTGGTATACTGTATTACCAAGAACCAATTATGATCACCTTTGTAATTGTATGTTTCACTGTGGTATAATAAAAAAAAACAATTGTCTCACTTATATGTGTTATTTAGAGTAACTGGATGACCCAATAATGTAACTTACTCAGTTTTCTCGTGTTATTTTTATAATCATGAAACTAGACATGACTTTAAAATCTATCATCTTAAATGGGAAAATATGACTCCTTTCTGCATAAATTTTTTATCTCTAGGTTTTTCTATCTACTTGTGTAAAATAGCAAAATTCAGTGGCTTAAAGGGGGATGACTAGATCACCCTGGCTCCAGAGATTCATGTGGAGAAGGAAAAAATAGAGTAAAAAGAGAAGGCTAGAAGAGATAAATGAAAGAGAGAGAGAGAGAGAGAGAGGAAAGTGCCCGCCATAGAGGCAGGCTGAGGGAGTCAGGGGACATTGGTGGTGGGAAATGTGCACTGGTGGAGGATGGGTGCTGGAACGCTGTATGACTGAAACTTAATCATGAACGGTTTTGTAATTGATTATCTCACGGTGGAATAGTTAAATTTAAAAAAAAAAAAAAGCAATGGGGGTCAGGGTCAAGGGGACTCAGCTATAGATATGGCATCCAGGAACGATAGAGCTGAATATCCACTTAGAGAGTCAGCAGCACTGAAAAGGGAAGACCCAAATTTTAATAACCAGACTTAAAAGGTGCCTGTCAAGAGAGCAGACTGGGGCTACGGTGGGGAGGGGGATGGGAGAGGGAACTTGGGTGATTCTGGACTGGTGCAGGGAAGTTGACATTGGTTGTGGAATCTGTGGCCCAACATTGTATGTCAAAACCCCAACTATGAATAACTGTAATTCATGATATATTTTACAGAAAAAATTTTGGAAGAAAAGTCCCTATATTGTGGAGGTCAAGTGAAAGGTTTTGCTCAATCTTGAGAAGAAAATTTTTTAAAACAAAGCAAACAAATGACATTTTATTAAATCAAAATTATATGACAATTATATATATGGCTTTTATTTTTATTGTTGAAGCTGGTCACTTGCTTCAATTCCTCCCTCCCCACAGCATCTGTAGTTCTCAGGAAACCCAAGTGGGCATTGAGTGACTGGGTCCCTGCTTTAAGTGATAATGTCTTTGACACTATCTGCAAAAACATACCTTACTGTTCACCTCTTGTGTCTCCTTTATTTTACAGAGGATGCTTTGGCATTTCTTGTCACGCAGGGTTTAAGTTTTTAACCAAAAGCAATCCTTGTTCCATATGTCTCAGAATTTAATCCAATGCTGATGCTAGATGCTTGCAGTCAGATCCCAAATGAAGACATGGTCTCCCCAGGGCTGTGCCAGCCATCCCACCTTCACTGACAATTCCAAATAGCAGCTTCCCATGTTCTCAACAATTGCTGTAAAACTGGGCTACAGATATGAGTTTCCCACAGTTGCCTTCACTGGGATAGTGATTGTCACTCTGGAAAGGGAATTGATGACAAATGATAGCCTATATATGTTCTTGATACATAAAGAACATGGGAAAATGGGAATAAAACTCAACACACACTAGCCTTCAATGCCTGGAACACTTACTGACCATGTGACCTTCTCGGACCTCAAAGATGTAGAGACCTATTCATGCCAATTACAATGAAAGAGAGGGGATTGGCAATGAAATCCAATCAGTGGTTTTCCTAAAGGTAGTAGAGGTGGAAGAAACTGAGGAAAGAAAGGGAAGGTCCAAACCTGCTTTCACCTAAGTTTTTCTTTTGCGTCATACTCGGCAATACTTAGGGTTACCCCTAGCTCTGTACCCAGGAGTTACTCCTGATGGTGCCTAAGGGACCATATGGGATACTGGGGATCAAACTCTGATTGGACATGAGCAAGGCAGATGTCCTACCCACTGCACTATAGCTCCGGCCTCCTGTTTTTTAAATCCAGAATCGGGTTAAAAAATGGTGGTGTGATAACATTTTACTGCTAAAGCCAGAAATATTAATGCTCTTACACAACATTGTTACCTAAATTTAGTAAAAATAATACAGTGGTATATACGTATATATGCCATTGGTGGTGGGAATAGGGCACTGGTGGAGGGGCAGGTGTTGGAATAATGTATGACTGAAACCCAATCATGAACATTTTTTCATAACTGTGTATCACATGGTGGTATAATAAAAAATTAACAAAATAATACAGTGTCTTACCCCTTCAAATTTAAGTTACTCAGTGTGAAATCATAATGATGCCAATATATTTCATAGGTAATAATGCAGATCATGTGGGTAATAATGCAGATCAGTAGATTAATACCCACCAAGGAGTGTCCATAGGAAAAGAATAATAATGTGATCTTAAATTTACTCTTCTCGATAAAAGAGGACACCAGGATATGGAAACATATTCGCTGCTCATGGATGGGGAGAATCGACATTGTCAAAATGGTAATACTCCTAGAGCTCTGTACAGATTCAATGCAGTCCCTATAAGGATACCCAATCTTCAAAGAAATTGACCAAACACTCCTGAAATTTGTATGGAACAAAAAACCCCCAAGGATAGCTAAAGCAATCCTTGGGAAAAAAGAAGTTAGGAGGCCTCACCTTTCCCAACTTCAAACTGTACTACAAGGCAGTAGTAATTAAAACAGAGTGGTATTGGAATAAAAACAGACCTGTGGACCTATGGAACAGAATTGAGTATCCTGACACCCAACCTCACACACATGATCATTTAATCTTTGATAAAGGTGCAACGAGTCTAAAATGGAGTAAGGAAAGCCTCTTCAACAAGTGGTGTTGGGAAAACTGGGCAGCGACATGTAAAAAAAATGAATTTGGACCTGTGTCTAACACCATGCACAAAAAATCAGATCAAAATGGATTAAAGATCTCAATATTAGACTTGAATCCATAAAGTACATTGAAGAAAATATAGGAAAAACCCTCCACGACATTGAAGCTAAAGACATCTTCAAAGGTGAAACATCACTAACAAAGCAACTAGATGAAAAGATAAACATATGGGACTACATGAGACTAAAAAGCTTCTGCACGTCAAAAGAAACAGTGACTAAGATACAAAAGCAGTCCACAGAATGGGAAAGAATATTCACCCAATACCCATCTGATAAGGGGTTAATATCCAGGATATATCAGGCACTGGTAGAACTTTACAAGAAGAAAACAAACAACCCCATCAAAAAATGGGGAGAAAAATGAACAGAAACTTCAGCAAGGAAGAAATTCGAATGGCAAAAAAATATGAAAAAAATGCTCATCATCACTAATCATCAGAGAGATGCAAATCAAAACAACAATGAGATACCACTTTACACCACAGAGACTGGCACATATTCAAAAGAGCAAGAACAACAAGTGCTGGCATGGATGTGGGGAAAAGGGGACACTCATCCATTGTTGGTGGGAATGCCGGCTGGTAGAGCCTTTCTGGAAAAAAATATGGACATTTCTTCAAAGACTAGAAATTGAACTCCCATTTGACCCAGCCATACCACTCCTTGGAATCTACTCTGGGAAACCAAAAATACGCAGCAGAAATACCATCTCTACTTTTATGTTCATAGCAGCATTATTCACAATAGCCAGAATCTGGAAGCAACCAGAGTGCCCTAGAATCGATGACTGGATAAAGAAGCTTTGGTACATCTACACAATGGAATACTATGCAGCTGTTAGGAAAAATGAAGTTATAAAATTTGCCTATAAATGGATGAACATGGAGAAGATTATGTTGAGCGAAATTAGCCAGAAGGGAGAGAGACAGATACAGAATGACTGCATTTATCTGCATAACATAAATATATATGTACATATTATGATACCAATATCCAAGGTCAAGTGAAACATATATCAGGAGGTCTTGTCAAAGGTTGAAATTATCACAAACGTGTGGGAGTCAGAGGCTAGGTAAGACAGAAAATGGAACAATGTGCTAACAATTGTCGAGGGTACTAATGCCAACCTAGAACTGAGCATTAAATAGAGGCAAAAAGATACACATGACAACCCTTTAATGTATGTTCTGTAATCCATAGTCTGGAGGGAAAGGAAAAGAGAAAGAGAGAGAAACGGAAAGAAATAAAGAACCTGCCATGGAGGAGGGCTGGGGGAGGGGGGGGGGAGGGACCGGGGACGCTCGTGGTGGGAGATGGGCACTGGTGGCGGATGGGTGCTGGAACACTGTATGACCAAAACCCAAATATGAACTTTTTAATTGTATGTCTTTGTAATTGTAAAAATAAAAAAATTAAAAAATAAATTAAAAAAAAAAGACAATTCTGCTAAAAACCAGAAAAAAAATATCCAAGGTCAAGTGAAACATATATCAGGAGGTCTTGTCAAAGGTGGAAATTATCACAAACGTGTGGGAGTCAGAGGCTGGTAAGACAGAAAATGGAACAGTGTGCTAACAATTGTCGAGGGTACTAATGCCAACCTAGAACTGAGCATTAAATAGAGGCAAAAAGATACACATGACAACATTTTAATGTATGTTCTGTAATCCATAGTCTGGAAGGGAAGGAAAGGAGAGAAAGGGAAAGAAATAAAGAACCTGCCATGGAGGAGTGTTGGGGGAGGGGGAGGGAACCGGGTAGTTGGTGATGGGAGATGGGCACTGGTGGAGGGATGGGTGCTGGAACACTGTATGACCAAAACCCAAATATGAACTTTTTTATTGTATATCTATGTAATTGTATATCAAAAAATTGTATCACCTAAGTCCAGATTTTCTACATTATCATTGGGTGCTGGAGTAATAGTACAGCTGGTAGAGTGCTGGCCTTGTAACAATCCTTGGCCCTGTATATGGTCCCCTGAGCTCTTGCAGGAGTAATTCCTGGAGGGTATAGCCAGGACTATACCTTGAGCACTGCAGGGTGTTGCACAAAACAAACAAAATAAAGTCATCTACATTTTGATTTATATTATCATCTAGAAATTTTATGGTTTTGCATTTTACTTTCAGGTCTAAGTTTCTCACCATAAGGTTAGCAGTAGATTTTTTCTGAATTTTATTCATAAAGTTTATGAAGCTGAGAAAGTTCCCATCTATTCATAATTTGATGACAGAATTTTATTATAGTTTTTTCTTTGTGGGGGGCCACACCTGAAATGCTCATGGGTAAAACCTGATTCTGCACTCAGAAATTACCCCTCGTGGGCTCAGAGGACCATATGGGATGCTAGGGATCAAACCCGAGTCAGGTGTGTGCAAGTCAAAACGCCCTTCCACTGTACTGTCAGAGGTGTTTTATTTGTTGTTTTTTTTTTAAGTGAATGAATAGGAATAGATTCTGTAAAAAAAACCTTACTCTTCTCCTCATCATAAAGTGAACACAATAGATCTGGGCAAGAGTTTGGGAGATTATTTTCTTTAAGCAAGACCACGAAAACCATAAATTCAGAATTCTTCATGAGAGATCTGAAATTCCCAAGAGAAAAAAGCAACCATGGGCTCCCTGTGAGTCTGCACAGATACGAAGCACACGGTGCCCCCACCCCCCCCTGCCTGTCTCCATGTTTCACTTGTCTGATGAGGAGACAAGAGTCAGGACTGTCCTCCCTCTCCCAGCACCCAACCCCCACAACTCACTGGTCTCTGCTGGGTCTCTGCTGGCTCATGCTTGAGCTGGGACCCCCAGCCTCTCCCTACCTTGTGAGTGATGAGAGCTGGGGCTCTGTGCTCGGGACGGGGAGGACGGCAAAGTCAGGCAGGAACCTGCACAGGTGATAGTGGTGAACGGGGACCCAGGTAGGACTCCACTGAGAAACATCATATGGGGTTGTGGGTATGACTCTTTATTACTCTTCCAAGGCCTTGAGGGATCAACACACAGGACTCATGATGAGAGCCTTTGTTTCTTGTTAGCGTAGTCCCTGAGGATCTCTTTATAGAAGCAGATGAGAAAAGGTGTGAATAAAGTATTGAAGGTCTGAGATCTCCCTCCTTCTAGAGGTAGTTTGCCTGGACACTGTGGTTCAAGGCACAATTTCAGAAGTTTCAAATTTCGTTTGGAAATATCTCCTAACATTCTTTTTTAAAAAAAAAATCTATTTATTTATTTATTTATTTATTTATTTATTTATTTATTTATTTATTTATCTTTTTGGGTCACACCCAGCAATGCTCAGGGGTTACTCCTGGCTCTTCAACTCAGGAATTACTCCCTGGCGGTGCTCGGGGGCCCATATGGGGATACCGGGATCGAACCCAGACTGGCATAGGCAGGCCGCTGCAAGGCAAATGCCCTACCCGCTGGACTATCGCTCCGCCCCAATATCTCCTAAGATTCTGACTTTCATATTGCAAAGTAATTGTGTTCATTCTGAAAAAAATAACAAAAATATACAACTATGACGACAAACAACAACAACAAGTTTCTCAGTATACTGCAAGAATCTAAAGTGATTTTCATTTCCTTTGTGACCACTTTTGGCTAAGAGAAAGTCTTACAACTATATTTTATGAGATTTTTAGTATTTAGTAATATCCCAAGTTTAAGTTATCTTCAACGGATATATGTATGAATTTGTATTATGGAAAAATAGTTGCCTGCTTAGAGCAGATGCTTCTCTTAAAGAAACCAAATTCTTCCAACACATCTTTCTAGAAATGTCTGCTGGAGATTCTAAACCTTCAAAGTTTGGGGGAGGAGAGCTGTAACATCTATCCGTTTTTCCATATTTCTTCTAGCAAACTATTGAACCCGCTCTATAATGATGGAGCAGGCTTAAAATTATTTGAGCACAGGAGACAGAGAACATGGGGAGGTCTTGGAATCTTACCTCTATACAGACTTCACCCATGTCAAGACTTTGGTCTCTAAACTTCACAGGACTCTGGTGACCTGTCCCCCAAATTAATTCACATCCCACCACAATGCAGTGCTCTCAGCTTAATTCCCTAGAGACTAAGTGTTCCTATTTCTCTAAGCAGATGTGGCCATGCTTCTGACTTGGGTTCTCCTCATTCCTCACTCTGTTGCTTTATGACAGAGTGCTTTACACTTTTCTATTATCGTTTAGTGGTTACACTAGTGCTAATGTTGTTGGTTTTGCTGAGGAAGTTACTGCACATTCACCACCACCACCAAGTGGTGCAGATCCTTCACTATTTCCTTCCATTACTTCTTGTCCTCCTCTTCTGACAGCCACACTTCTTAGTGCTCTGGTTTGGAAACCCAAGGGTTTGCACGGAAAATTTGCTGCAGCAATCTAGGTTCTTGTGGACTGCATGTAAGCATAGCCCGCTGACCACTGGATGTCCTCAGTGTTACAGCTCTGTCTTTCACAACTCATGAGAGGTTGGTGCTGAGAGCTGGTGTTTCAATGGCATCTCACTCTTCTTGCTCACACTTCTCTCTTCATCTGCTCCTCACCTTTCCCCTTTTTTGTGCAGTGACATGGTTTAATTGGTTTAATATTCTTACATGAAAGCTGTTTCTGCTTGGATGTACACAAATCTGGCCTGTTGGAGTTCTTCCTGGCACAGCTTCCTGACCATCTAGGCTTCTGGGTTCGTGCAGGAAACCCCAGTACAGTCATTGAGGAGAGTGAGTTGTTGTAAGAGGAATGGCATACCATGGAGATCAGCACTGCACAGTGGCCTTGCAACAGCCTGTGGCCAGGTTTGAGATCAGGGAGAGGAGACACCCTTAGTGTCTGGTAAAGCTTATTTCTCCACCTCTGCATTAGCTCAAAGAAATCCCTTGTTTGTGGCAATCTGTGCCATCTAGCCCAAGTAACTACAGAATTCACCTTCTTCCTGTCTTGCGATCCGCATGCAATGCAGCCCTCGCTGCCCATATATAATCATTGTACTAACCCAATGAACTCAGTCATATGACTACAAGTCTAAGACCCATGTGGGTGACTTTGTCTTGACCATGGTGCTCTTGTGAGTCTTTGAACATTATTTGCCCTAGGAGACAGACTGCTTTCTTGTTCTAGGGTGTCCAGAGTTATGAGATAACTACATAGGCCCAGGGTGCCGTAAGAGTGAGTTGGATCACATATGTCTTTGGTGGATTCATTGAATAGCCATGGTCTCTTTCTTCAGTAGTGCCTTAGTTATTTCTGCCCTCTGATAGGTTTGGGGGGACCACCATGTATAATGTAAATACAGTTGTATATGCAAAAACTTGGTAAATCAGAATTGTTTTAACAAAAAAATTAAAAATGAAGGACTGTGGGGAGCTGAGGAAATAAGTCAAAGGGTCACAGCTCATGCTTTGCACGCAGCTGTAATTTAATCACAGTCATACTTGGTGCCCTAAGAACCATCAAGTGGAGCCCTAGTGGCCCCTCATACTCTTATGCAGCCCCCCAATAAACCCTAGCACTTCCTATATGAATAAATGACTGAGACACATATGATATTGAAAGCACCCCTCATTCTCTTACACAATATTTATCAGGAGAGTTGATCAAAGTCAAAGTTTCATGAAAGTGGTTGATGGGTCTCTGTACATAATTATTTACAGCTTTAGAAGGGAACTCTGATTTTCTACATGATGCTTTGGAACAGCTAAAGAATCAGCAGGGAGATTTTTTTTTTTTAACATTTTATTATACCACCGTGAGATATACAATTACAACGTTGTTCACGCTTGGGGGTTTCGGTCACACAGTGTTCCAGCACCCCCGCCCTCCACCAGTGCCCCTCAGCCACCACCCATGTCCCCAATTCCTCCCCCTCCCACATCCCGCCTAAATGGCAGGTTCTTTATCTCCCTCTCCTCTCCCTCTCTCTCTCCTCCTTCTCCCACACATTGTGGGCTGCACTACGTACACTTAGAAGCCATCATTTGCATTTTTTGTCTGTCTTTAATGCTCAGTTCTATGTTAGCATCAGAACTTTAGACATTTATTCACTCATGTTCCCTTCTCTATCTAAACCAACCTCTGACTCCCCACACGCTTGTGGTAATTTCCACTTTTGGTAAGATCACCTAGTATATTTATGCCATGCAAATAAATGCAGTCATTCTATGTCTCTCCCTTTCCTTCTGACTAATTTCACTCAACATGATTCTTTCCATATCCATCCATTTATAGCAAAAATTTCATAACTTCATTTTTTCTGACAGCTGCATAGTATTCCATTGTGTAGATGTACCACAGTTTCTTTATCCAGTCATCAGTTCTCGGGCATACTGGTTGTTTCCAGGTTTTGGCTATTGTGAACAGTGCTGCTATGAAAATAAAAGTGCGGATTGTGTTTCCCGCTGTGCGTTTTTGGCTTTCCAGGGTATATTCCCAGGAGCGGTATGGCTGGGTCAAAGGGGAGCTCAATTTCTAGTCTTTGGAGGAATGTCCATATTGTTTTCCAGAAAGGTTGTACAAGTCGACATTCCCACCAACAGTGTATGAGAGTCCCCTTTTCCCCACATCCACGCCAGCACTTGTTGCTTTTACCCTTTGGATATGGGCCATTCTCTGTGGTGTGAGGTGATATCTCATTGTTGTTTTGATTTGCATCTCTCTGATGATTAGTGATGATGAGCATTTTTTCATATGCCTTTTGGCCATTCGGATTTCTTCCTTGTCAAAGTTTCTGTTCATCTCCTCTCCCCATTTTCTAATGGGGTTGGCTGTTTTTTTCTTATATAGCTGTACCAGTGCCTGATATATCCTGGATATTAACCCCTTATCAGATGGGTATTGGGTGAATATTCTTTCCCATTCCGTCGACTGTCTTTCTATCTTGGTCACTGTTTCTTTCGAGGTGCAGAAGCTCTTCAGTTTCATGTAGTCCCATATATTTATATTTTCTTCTAGTTGCTTTGTTAATGGTGCTTCACCTTTGAAGATGTCTTTAGCATCGATGTCGTGGAGGGTTTTTCCTATATTTTCTTCAACATACTTTATGGATTCAGGTCTGACATTGAGCAGCAGGAGATTCTTATTTTATTTGTGCCACACCCAGCAGTCCTCAGGGGTTACTCCCTGGCTCTGCACTCAGAGAATCACTTCTGGTGGTGCTTGGGAGACTATCTGGATGTTTGGGATTAAACTCAGTTGGCTGTGTGTAAGGAAAAATGCCCTACTTGCTGTATTCTCTCCAGTCCTGGATATGGGAGATTCTGACAGATGATGAAACGGAATTGGGAGGTGATTTTTCACAGATGGATGATCTCAGAATACTTATCCTACTCCTATTAAAAGGAGATAAAACGAGAAATTTTGTTATTTTACACAAGTAGATAGAAAAAAAAACCTGGAGTTGCAGAATTGATGCAAACCAGGAATCATATTTGCCAATTTCAGATGATAGATTTTAAGGTCATGTTTAGTGTCATGATTAAAAAGGTAGCACAAGAAAAGTGTGTAGGTAACATTATTTATTGAGAAGCTTTTGGAAGGCTCTCTTGATGTCCTTGTTTCTCAGGCTGTAGATGAAGGGGTTCAGCATGGGAACAATAGTTGTGTACACCAGTGAAGACACTGCCCCCTTCCTGGGAGAATGAGATACAGCTGAGCTGAAGTACACCCCAATGCCTGTTCCATAATATAAGCAAACAACAGACAAGTGAGAGCCGCAGGTGGAGAAGGCTTTGTACTGCCCGCCTGTGGATGGGGCTTTCAAGACAGAGGACACGATTCTGGAATAAGAGTACAGGATCCCAGAGACTCGGCACACCAGCAAATATGGCAATGAACACGTACATTAATAGAGTCTCAAGGGAAGGTGTCCCCACAGGCCAGCGTGAGTGGGATTTGAGGGAGTTCACAGAAGAAGTGAGAAATTTCTGCATTAGCGCAGAAAGTAAGCAGTGACATGATCATGCAGTTCAACTGTGAGTCCAACAGGCTCATGAAAACAGACGCCAGCAGGAGAAGTCCACAGAGGCGGGGGTTCATGGATGACGGGGTAGTGCAGGGGGTGACAGATGGCCACAAAGCGATCATACGCCATTGCGGTGAGAAGTAAACTGTCCAAACAGGCAAACAGGTAAAAAAAGACAATTGCACCAGGCAGCCGGTATGAGAGATGATTCTGCTCTGAGGTGTGGAATGTCCCAAATCATCTTTGGGACCGTGGTAGAGGTAAAGCCAATGTCAGCCATGGACAGGATGGAGAGGAAGAAGTACATGGGGGTGTGCAGGCGGGGGTCAGAGCTGACGGCCAGGATGATGAGCAGGTTCCCCGTGATGGTGACCAGGTACATGGACAGGAAGAGGCAGAAGAGGAGAGGCTGGACTTATGGGTCATCGGAGGAGTCCCAGGAGGAGGGAATTCCACAGTGCTCGTTCCGTTGTGTGGGTCCAAGAAGCAGAGACACCTTTTGGAAAAAAAACAATGACATGAGCACAGAGTATCCAGGCTCTCACTAGTATGTTGTGTCCTGGTATTGGGCAATTTACAAATATAGCAATTACACTTGAGTCCTCATCACTTTTTGCTACGTTTCTTGCTCATTGCAAACACTCTAAACTCATTTATCTTGACTTTTCTCTGCTCTCCACTTGCATTCATTCTTAAAGACCACACCAAAGAAATGCATGGAACATTCAGTCTCGTGTTTCACTGAAATAGTTGTGCGCTTTCCTTCTAGTATGCAATATTGGGGTATCCGATGACTCAAGCCTTTGCCTGCAGGAGGAGCAGCTTCAGTGCCTGCACCACAAAGTTCCCTGAGCCTGTCCTGCTCACCTCTGCCACAAAAAATTCCTGATTCTCTGGTTTATATAAAGAAATAGCCAAGAATCATGAAATTGTGGTATATATATGCACAATTGAATACTATACAGCTGTAAAGAATGATGAAATAATTCAATTTGCTGCAACTGAAGATATCATGTTAAGTGAAGAAGCAGTTGAATGACAAACTGGATGATCTCACTTTTATGTGGTACTTAGGGTAACTGGATAAGAAATGCTGTGGCTTAAAGTGGGACCTCCAGATCACCCC
>JAJIBD010011586.1:0-26696 GCA_021461705.1 Cryptotis parvus | reverse complement strand
AGGCAAATTACATAACTTCAGTTTTCCTAATGGCTGTATAATATTCCATTGTGTAGATGTACCACAGTTTCTTTATCCAGTCATCTCTTCTTGGGCACTCTGGTTGTTTCCATATTCTGGCCATTATGAATATTGTTTCTATGAACATAGAAGTCTGCTGCGTGTTTTTGGCTTCCCAGAATATATTCCCAGGAGTGGTATGGCTGGGTCAAATGGGAGCTCAATTTCTAGTTTTGGGAGGAATTTCCATATTGTTTTCCAAAAAGTCTGGACCAGTCAACATTCCCACCAACAATGGATGAATCCCTTTCTTCCCGCATCCATGCCAGCACTGGTTGTTCTTTCTTTTTTGGATGTGTGCCAGTCCACAGAGTCATTCTTCTTATGCGTTTCTGCCCAAAAAGTCCACCAAGGTCACTCCTAACCATACTGAGATGGAGGGGGTGTGATGTTTTGTTGGGGATGAACCCAGGACCTCACATCCAAGGCAAGTGCTCTACCTGCCGAGACACATTATCAACCCAACATGTGAATTTTTGGGAATACAACTAGATAAGAGATCCATTAAGTTAGATCTCTTCTTGGTTTTCTGTTATTTGTTTCATCTTTGGTTTTATTTTGTTTCAGTTTCATTTGGTTTTAGGACCACAACCAGTGGTGCTCAGGGTTTACTCCAGGCTCTGCACTGGAGTAAACCCTGGGTGCTGAGGATTGAACCCATGTTGGTTGCTATCACTCTGGCCCCAAGTTAGATCTTTTCTGAGATAACTTGAATGGGACTAAGACTATATGGCACCACAAAGGTGGCCTTTGAAATCCACTGAAAGTTGTTAACTTGATACTTCAGTAGAATAACTCTGATATTTCTATAGCATTGCTTGCTTTCAATTGTTTTTTTTTAATTTTTTATTATACCACCGTGAGACACTGAAGGAATGGTTTGAGGCGCTTCATATTCCTGAATCAACCAGATGCCATTGGGCTACATTGGCATGTGATATGGTCCAATGGAAATGTTACTGGCGCCCACTTGAGCAAGTCGATGAATAATGGGATTCAAGTGATCAAGTGACCACCATGAGACATACAATTACAAAGGTGTTCATAATTGGTTCTTGGTAATACAGTATTCCAGCACCCTCCCCTCCACCAGTGCCCCATTTCCACCCCCCAATGTACCCCACCCCTCCCACCCACCCCCAGGCTGCCTCAATAGCAGGTACCTCCGTTTCCTGTCTTTCTTCTCTGTCTCTCTCTCTTGTCTCTGCATCTCTCTCCCTCTTCTTTTTACACATTGTGGCTAGCCCTGCAGATATTTAGAGTTTATCACTTAAGTCTCTTTGTGTATATTCAATGGTGAGTTTTAGTCTGCATTTCCCACACTTAGTAAAACACTGGTATCTATTTATATCCTGTTAATGAATGCAGTCATTCTATATCTGTCCTTTTCCTTCTGACTAATTTCACTCATCATGATAGTCTCCATGTCCATCCATTTGCAGGTAAATTTCATAATTTCACCTTTTCTGACAGCTGCATAGTATTCCATAGTGTAGATGTACCACAGTTTCTCAGTTTCTTTAGCCAATCCTCTGTTCTTGAGCATTTAGGTTATTTTCAGATTCTAGCTATTGTGAATAGCACAGAGATGAGTAAAGAAGTACTGATAGTGTTTCTGCTAGGTGTTTTTCAGTCTCTCGGGTATATTCCCAGGAGTGCTATTGCTGGGTCAAATGGGAGCTCAATATCTAGTTTTCGGAGGAATGCCCATATTGTTTTCCAAAAGGGCTGGACCAGTCTCAATTGTACATTGAAACTAGATAATGCTGCTTTTAGTAACTGAAATTTTGAAGGGACTGTTAATTTAGGAATGATGTTTTTTAAACACCAGTGTCTTTCCTGAGTTTGCATATCATTTTCAGAATAAATGATTTTTTAAAAAGGAAGATTTTAAATTTTATTTTTGCTTTTGAATTAAGTTTTACTATGGCATAGAGTAATGGTCTAACTGTATTGAATACTTCATTTTACAATTTTACAGTTTACAGTTTTACAGTAAAATTTTACATTTTACAGTTTTGGTTCAAGAAGCGTGTTGTCTTCTGTATGACTGAAACCAAACATGAACATTTTTGTAATTGTTTATCTCATGGTGGTATAATAAATTATATTTTAAAAAAGTCACAATTACTAGCATTTATGTCTAGTGTGATCATGTATCACTGTATCACTGTCTTCCCGCTCATCGTTGATTTGTTCAAGCGGCACCAGTAACATCTCCATATGACCTGTCTCAAGCAAGTAGAGCCTAAGGGCACCTGCTTGCTCCAGGAACATAAAGAGCCTCAAACCATTCCATCAGGTCATGGGAATGAGGTCTATAATTGTTACTGGTATCTGGCATATCAAATACGACACGGGTAGCTTGCCAGGCTCTGCCGTGTGGGTAGCATACTCTTGTAACCATCTCAAAATCCAGCATTTATTGATGAACCGCGCGGCAGCAGCCCTCGCAAGCCCAGCTGTGATAGGCTGGTCTGCTGGGTGGAGTTCTGATGAGGGGGAAGTCCGGATGTGGAAAATGGAGGTCCTCATGGAGTGGGGGTGTCGTCTGGCTTGTTGTGAGGCTCTGCTGGGGTGGCAGGCCAGGGCTAGACCCTGCCATCCTTCCCAGGTAAGTCATGAGCGGCTGGGTACAGTGAGAGCCAGTAGCAGCTCTGCCCCATGTCTGTCTCTGTGATGATGTAATTAAGATTATATGTTATAGGGGCTGGAACGATAGCCCAGTGGTAGGGCATTTGCCTTGCACGTGACCAGCCTATGCCGGCCAGGGTTCGATCCCCGGCACCCCATATGGTCCCCCGAGCACCACCAGGAGTAATTTCTGAGTGCAGAGCCAGGAGTAACCCCTGAGTGCCGCCAGGTGTGACCCAAAAAGCAAAAAAAAAAATGATTATATGTTATGTAAGTGAATTTCAGTTTAAATGGCTATATATTAAAGGATAAGATTATGCACAAAAAAAAAAAGAAAAGAAAACTCAGGTAAATACTACCATTTTACTACATGAGTACCATTAACTTTGTTAGTGGTACTAACTAATAACAAGATTAATTATTATTTCTCTAATAAAATTTGGGTGAATAAAAAAGGGGGGAATCTGGGGACATTGGTGGTGGGAAATGGGCACTGGTGGAGGGATGGGTGCTGCACACTGTATAACTGAAACTCAATTATGAATATCATTGTAATTGTATATCTCACAGGAGTATAATGAAATTTTTAAAATGTTGATAAAGTTACAAAACCAAGATGGAAAATACTTAATGAAATGTCTACAAATATATTTAAATACATAAAAATAAGAAGTGTGCTGTCTTTCACCTAACCGCTTTTAGTAGAGTAGGGTATTTCTGATACTCTGAGCGTAAGTAATTATATATTTCTAATTGGGCTTGTCTCCTATAATGGAAGGAAATGACATAATAACTGTGATTTAGTGAATCTCTAGTTTCACTTACTGTCCTGCTTAGTCATCTTTCAGGGAATTATCCTGTTCACATGATCACATAGGCAGTATTGCTCCATCATCTAATACGCTACAAACTGGTCAAGAATCAGGCTTCAGAGTTAAAAAGGCAATGTAGCATTAAGAAATTAGTTCCTCAAATATGGGAAAATACTTGACATATTATTTTACGATATTACTGGCCAAAAGTTTCTTATTATTTGTAAAATTAATGTGAGGGGCCAAAGAGATAATACAGAAACCCAGGCAACTGGAGGCCTCTCAGCACTGTCAGGTGCCCCAAGTCAACCCTAACCGCACTGGAACTGAACAGCACTGTACTGGCAAGTTAGAGCACTGTACTGCCAACACGATTAAATAAATATCACCATGAGTAGCCCTGCACCTCTGAGCACTGCTTGGTGCTGGAGTACACTATAATGGACTCCTGGTCACAGCAACCCAGAGTCCCTGCATCTGCTAAGGCTAACAGCCTCTGAATCTTGCCTGGAGCTATCTTTTACAATTCACACTGATAAATTGGGGGGGTAGACTTGGAAGAAACATTTGATCTTATAACCTTATGGGTAGAATATTCTTATCATGGGTCTTGTTGGCTTCAGTGCAATCCTCTCCATCCCACGGGTCCCTACAGTGGAGACACGTGTAGTTTACCCAAAAGAACATTTGGCGATGTCAGGATCAACTATAATATAATCAGTCCTGCTAGTTCAAAGAGACATGCTCACCTCAGGGCAAACAAATGTGTCTCTTTAAGACTAAAGGCAAAGTGAATTATTCTGACAGATTCTGAACATTTGTAGAAGTTTAGAGATATGCTAGCAATGTCAATATATTATTCATGGCAAGAAATCAAATCCTGAATTACATTTCATCTCAGCTTCCCTTCCCCATCTCTACAAGTGTCTTTGTAGAAATGCTTTTAAGATGAGATCTTGACTCTGGTGAATTAGCATTTGAAAGACCTGGGCAGGTTGGTGCATCTGGAAGTGATTGACTCAGGCCTGACTGAGACCTGTCCTTATGGGGCAGGCTAAGGGATAAAGGGGTATAGGAAGTGGCTCTCTGAGGCCAGAGCGATAGAAAAGTGGTAGGGCATTTACCATGCACACATGGGTTCGATCCCCAGCATCCCATAAGGTCCCCAGAGCATCGCTAGGAGTAATTCCTCAGTGTAGAGCCAGGAGTAACCCTGAGCATCACTGGGTGTGACCCAAAAAACAAAAAAAAAAAAAAAAAGCTCTCTTCATCTTTGTCATCTCCCTACCTACCTGCCATCTTCCAGATTTGGGTCTGATCTCTGGCCTAAGCACATGGTTTGGGACCCAGTGGCCATCTTGGCTGAGAATCCTGACCTGAGCACATGGTCTGGGTCCAGCTAGGAACTGGAAGGTTGGGGTTTTCCTGATATTGGATTGTTCTGCCAGAACTTGCATGAGTAAATCTTTTCGAACTTTGCTGGATTCGTGAGTCTTCTTCTGCAGGGTGTCAGTCCTTCTAGGGCAGAAAGGGAATCGTGCTCTCTGATATTGCTGGGGAACACTCAGCTGCACCCCAGCTTAGCAGTGTTTCCCAACAGCTTGGAAATTCCCATTTCACTCCTCCCCAAAAGAAAAATGAACATTAGGTATGTTGAGTTGTTTAATTACAAGTAAAGATTTTCTTTTTTTAAAATTTTAGAATATAAAAGTATCAAGTATTTAGGCAGGCTGCTCTATATACACTGTCGGGAGCTGCTGGAGTCCCTGACAGTATCAGGACAGAAGTTCTCCTCTACATCCGATGAAAACTCATTAGTCCGGGCGCAGTTCCAAAAAGGCTTTTAATAATACAAAAGCTCTACCACCGCAATCCAATACAATGAAAGAACTCTACCTTTGGTCAGAACTTAGACCATACAAAAGAGCCCAAGTCTCCCCACCAAAGAGAGAGAATCTCACCCAAGAGGAGTCCTACCCAGAAGAAGGGGCAGGAAAAGGGAAAAGGCCAAGTGCCTCAAGTCAGTCCCCTTTTACACACCAAAGTAATCCTATCTGTTGATGGGAGGGTCCTATCAACAAAGAACCCTAACAGAGTGTAGAAGGGTAGTGCCACATCCCATTACAGGTATAAACAAAGGAGTATGCCAAGGACTAATCCCTTCTTCTGAGATTATCTCTCTGTAAAATACTGGAGAAAGAGAGAGAGAGAGAGAGAGCTGGTATAAAGTAATATATCTTAATTTCATGGGTTTCATGTAATCTAGATAGTACTCACAAGGTCCTTCTTATTTATTACCTGCACTAGGGTGATTCTGAGTATCTTGTTCTCTGTATACTGAAAGGGTCACACTTGCCTGTGTGAGGGCAAATAGTATGATCCTTCCTATAATCTTAAAGGTAGTCTCAACATAACCAGGGTGGCAGTTTCCTGGTAAATTCTAACTGTCCCATGCTGGGTGCAGTGAGTTTATAACCATAG
The DNA here is from genome assembly GCA_021461705.1 of Cryptotis parvus. NCBI lineage: Eukaryota > Metazoa > Chordata > Mammalia > Eulipotyphla > Soricidae > Cryptotis > Cryptotis parvus. The sequence continues at coordinate 20,709 of JAJIBD010011586.1, read as the reverse complement.
AGGAGCTGTGCCCAATCTAGATAACATAGAAGTCTTAGTAGATGTATAATAAGTCAGAAGTTATTCAGAGTCAAGGTGACTTCTGTAACTGCCACACCCTCTATCAGTGCTTACATAGAAGAGAGATCTCATTAGAATGAGCCTTGGCTTAAGAACATGTAAGCAGATTAAGCTGAGTGGGTAAAATAGGAAAGCTCCCAAACTAGCTAAGCCTGTCATCCAACAATGCACTATATAAACTATATGACTAACAGTGTCCCCTTTCCTCCCAGGTTTCTTATGAAACACAAAAAATAGCTTTTTTTTTTTTTGCTTTTTTGGGGTCACACCCAGCAATGCTCAGGGGTTTCTCCTGGCTCTGCACTCAGGAATTACTCCTGGCGGTGCTCGGGGGACCATATGGGATGCCGGGGATCGAACCCAGGCCGGCATGGGCCGGCCGCGTGCAAGGCAAATGCCCTACCTGCTAGACTATTGCTCCAGCCCCAAAAATAGCATTTTTTCCATTAAAAAAATTTTAAGGATTAAGAGGAGCTGGAAAGATGACTCAAAGGGCTTGAGCACTTGCTCTACATGTGCTGCCTGTGGTTGATCATTGAAACTGCACAGCTTTACAGAACAGCCAGGAACAACCTAAAAGCACTGAACACACAGCTGAGACCAGAAAACTACTGAGTGTAGCGCCCAAACTGTGCAGTGGGGAGAAGGAAAAGGAGAGAAAATGGCTAACAGAAAGATGCAGATGAAGGGGCTGCACAGAAAGAACACTACCTGGGACTTGGTACAATGCTCTAGTCTTTCACTCCTACCCTTTGAGGCCTGCAGGTCTAACTCTGTTTTTGATTCACTGCAGTCAATGCCCCTTTCTTACTTAAGTGTCTTTATAGATTTTTGTTTTTTTGCAGGCAAATTAATATTGAGGAATACAAGAGAATTTTAAAGAATGTTTCTGGACAATTTGACAAAACAACGAATGAGTAAGCATGAGTGTTCAATCAGAACCTGAATATTACCCATGTAAATTCCTCAAGGGCAGTATATTAATGGAATTCAAGCCTGCTATCTGGTCCAGAAAAAGGAAAATGCTGAAACGAGTATCACATGTTATAAGGTACTCCTAGCACTGCAGACGGTGCTAGAATTTAGAATCCCTAGAGCAAGCCACTCCTTTTATGAATGGCAACCACTTGAATTGTGGTCCTGACTCATCCCTGGCTGAAACTTCTGTAAAATGAGATCAGAAAAAGAATTACTTCCTAGGGGGTTCTACCAGTCCGATGGTTTTGTTATGTAAATCAAGCATGTTTCTTAAAATAGTTCATGTATTATTGATTTCTCTTCTTAAACTCCTTCTTCCTGACCATCACAGAAGGTAAATGTCAACTAAGGCTGACTCAGCTCAGTGCATTCAGATCAAGTTACAGTGTTCAACTAAGCAGCATTCCAGTTCTCAGCTGCAGAGCAAATCCCTAGTAAAACTAGAATTAAAAATTAAGGTGCTATTTTAGTGAAAAGACCTTTGGGGTAGCTTCATTTCTAATAGAACAGAAAAAGGTAAATAAAACTTATTTCTCCTTACTCCCCACACACATTTGTTTTCTCTACTGTCCAAGAGCCCATGACCCTAGGGAGCATTCTCCAGGGTAGCTGAGCAACTATACACAGCAGTCAGGGGAGGGAACAGTATTCTCAAATGTTAGTCTGCAGCAGAATCACCTGGATGGTTTATTTTTAAATTATAATAATTATATGTTATATACATATACATTATATATACATGTGTATATATATATATATATATTTATTACTGGGCTTGACTGGAGCTCACGATTCAATAAATCCTGGGAAGGTCAGAAATTTTACTTTCTTGCCAATTCTTAAGCAACATGGACTATTAGTTGTTGGTTTGAAGCCACAGCTGAGAATCATGGAAGCAGAGAATCTCTCTCCAGAAGTCATCCTTAGAGCAAGTTGTTATATTGCCCCTGAGGGGCTGTGAAGCTTGGGTGCTATTTTATCAGAGTGCAGGAGAAGGGACCCTCCATGAAAGCTTGCATTATAATCTTCAAACTTTTCTATATTTATTTTTCCAAAAGAGATGGGGAGTGTCTCTCAAGGACTTTTTAAAGTACGGGTATGTTTCCTTCAAAATCTATGATGTAGCAATAGAAAGAAACCCTTTCCCTTTTGAAGCATCTGTCTGATTGCTACACAGGGGGTATGGTTCCATAATGAAACTGGTAACTTCAAGTATCACATTAATGTTTTATGTGACATCCTTTATCAAATATCTCTCGGCTCCCCACTTAAGCTTTTAAATGCAGTCTTCTAATACTAATACTCTTTTATTAATACCTTTATGCATGAAATCCTGGATTAAGAGCTATGAAAGATATGGATGCCTAAAAGTACTGACCACAATGCACTTATATTGCATTGTGGAATAAAGGGTATGAAAAAAAGATGCCAGAACCATTGAGACTTTACAGGGAGGGGTTAAGGCTCTTGCCTGGCATGCGGTTGATTTCATTTTTAATTTCCTGCACCTCATATGGTCTCCCAAATACCACCAGGAGTGATCCCCGGGCACAGATCCAGATATAAACCCTGAATACAGCTGGATGTGGCCCCAAAATTAATTTTTTAAAAAGATACCATATGGCACCATTTGAGAAAAAATCTAACAGAATTTAAGGGGGTCGTATTTTGGGTTTTTGTTTTTTGTTTGTTTGTTTGTTTTTTGCTTTTTTGGGTCACACCCGGCAATGCTCAGGGGTTTCTCCTGGCTCTGCGCTCAGGAGTTACTTCTGGTGGTGCTCGGCGGACCATATGGGATGCGGGGATCGAACCCCAAGGCAAGCGCCCTACCCGCTGGGCTGTCGCTCCGGCCCCAAGGGGGGTCGTATTTTGAAGAGGAATCATGAATAACTCATACTACGGATTTGTTTCCTTAAGGTTTTGAGCTTTTGGTAACAGGCTCTTTATTAATTTGGTGTGTAGGTCTTTTAATGGTACTGTGATTGACAAACCTAACATTAGTGATATACTATTATCTTTCCGGGAGTGATGTAAGTTCATTTGATACTCAGGTAATGAGTGGAATTCCCTTCTCTAACCTCTCCTCAGTCTTAAAGGTCTTCCAATCTCTCTCTCTCTCTCTCTTTCATTCTCATTCTCGCTCTTGCTCTTGCTCTCTCTCTCTCCTCCTTCCTCATTCATATTTTAACATCAGATAGCACTACATGACCTTGAGTATTTTAAAACAGACATAAGTGAAAATGTGTTTGAAATCCAAACTGTGGCATAACTTCTCACTAGATATGTGTTAGTTCAATAAGATACAAGTTTATGATCATCATTAAAATTGAAGTATAGGGTAAAGCATCTATTTTAGCAGCAGTTGGGTGGAAAAGGAACCATACCTAAATATTAGAAATAAAATGTCAAGTGTTCATAACATAGTACTGTTTTTAAATTTTATTTGACTATCCAGTTTATATTATTTAGAGTCAGAGAAAAACAAAATCTAATATGCTATAACTCTGCTTTTAAACCAAGTGAAGGATTTTTCACTTTAATTACAGATTTTGGAATACATATAAATGTACTCTAAAAATATTTAAATGGTAGTTTGAGACATTTATGGTCGTGCTTTCTAACTGCTCTAGGTGATTAGGTATTCTCAACCATGTAGGATGCAGAGCTGAGCTGCCCTCTTATACAACATCCAAGTAAAAGAGTTTTAATTATTAATGGAGCACAGGCTGTGTCAAGGGAATTGATGCTATGGTGATATAAGCAGAAATATGGAAACCTAATTGATATACTAGAAAGTACCATATTAAATTTGTCACTTGCTGTGAGACTTTGAATAGTTCACTTTATTTTTTATAATTAATTTTATTACAGTTTAGGTAACAAGATTACTATAGTAAAGTTTTAGGTAAAATATACAGTTACTGCAGTCTTTATTCTAAGACCTGTTCTCATGTTCTCTCTTTAACCTCGCCTCAGCTCCATACTTATCTACATTTCTTTCAATGAAAATTGGTTTGCTTCACTAAATAAAGTTACTGCACCCCCCACCACCACCATGATCCCTCACCCCAATCTCTATGTCACACCTCACTTAAATCTTTGGGTCTTTGTTTCTTCATCTGTGAAACAGTGTGTTTAGATTTGATGGCAGTTCTTTATGGAATGGGTCTCGGAATCATTGGAAGAGATTCTCTGAAGCATAGGTGCCCAAGTCCTCCATGTCCGGCTCCTACACCCCAAACCATGCCAGACCCAGCACACAGACTTCTGTAAAGGTCTTTGTCATTCTAGATGATCTTCTGGATCCTCTCCTTCCGATCAATTATGAGTCTCAAGGGCTATATAATACATCTATCAGTAGGAAGATAAATCTCCGTGATCTTTCCCCACTAGTATGAGAAGAATCATGAGACAGGTCGGGGTACATGCAAACATGTGTACTTCTCCACGCCACGAGGAACATCAGTATGGAAAAACACAGACAGTGACTGGCAGCAAATGTAGGTTCCAAAGTTGGTGGTCCTGTAGCAGGATTTTATAGCTTCCTGATTTGGTGTCAAGGCTGATACTGGGTTCTGTTTGGTACCTTGTCCTTACAAGGTAAGGTCTATCAGAACCTGCAGAGGAATGAGGAATCTGGGAGAGAGGATCAGAATTCAACTTTGTTAATTCTCTTCAGTTGTGACCTCAATCTGATTGTTGCACCCTGGTGTGAGGGTTATTGGTTATTGGGGGTGAAGTTCCTATCTTACCCCAGAATGTGTTTGCAACTACGTTTTCCACTAACATTACCAATCAAGTCACCAATTGTTCGCCAGTTCTCCATAACTGGCAAGGAGTATTATGCAGAAATAATATCAATAGCGATGAGGCACTGGTTCCTTTGCATGAGACTTTTCCTGTACCAAATTATCACTATTTTCTCTCATTGTATCCCAATGTGGAACTAAGAGAAGCATTTAAGAAACTTCAGTTAAAAGAGGACTGGCTAAAGAAACTGTGGTACATCTACACTATGGAATACTATGCAGCTGTCAGAAAAGATGAAATTATGAAATTTACCTGCAAATGGATGGACATGGAGACTATCATGCTAAGTGAAATTAGTCAGAAGGAAAAGGACAGATATAGAATGACTGCATTCATTAATAGGCTATAAATAGATACCAGTGTTTTACTGAGTGTGGGAAATGGTAATGGCAGACTAAAACTCACCATTGAATATACACAAAGAGATTTAGGTGATAAACTCTGAATATCTGCAGGGCTAGCCACAATGTGTAAAAGAAGAGGGAGAGAGATGCAGAAACAGAGAGAGAGAGAGAGAGAGAGAGAAAGAGAGGATACTGGGGTACCTGCTATTGAGGCAGCCTGGGGGTGGGCGGGAGAGGGGTGGGGTACATTGGTGGTGGAAATGAGGCACTGGTTGAGGGATGGGTGCTGGAATATTGTATTACCAACAACTAATTATGACCACCTTTGTAATTGTATGTCTCGCAGTGGTATAATAAAATTTTTTTAAAAATAAATAAAAACTTAGGTATTTATTAAACAATGATGCTCTCTTATTCTGCTAAATTCTTATAATTTCTCCAGAAACCAAAATAACATAGATTACCCCAGGGCTTTAAAAATGAAAAATTATTCTACATTCTTCCAAATTTTCACTGGTTTCAACCCTTGGCCTATTTTTATATAATGTCTTTTATTATTCTGGCTGTTTTTAAAGCTTCTTAGAGGAAAAAAAATGTTTTCTTTGTAGATTGGACATTCCATCATAATCAAAATAGCATTTGTTAAATAACCTTTTGTGTCTAATATAATGCAAGAAGATATGTAAAACAAGTGAAAGAAGACCAATGGTACTCAATGAAAATATATTTGCAGCTCAGTAACAATAATAACAAAACTTGGAGTTATTTTTGTGGTTTCATGAGGGCAAAGTTTATAAGTCTTTTTTAAGTCATCATGAATCGTTTACTTTCCAAAGCACTTGAATGGTTCATGATCTATTTTTATTCGCATATCAGCTTTTTGGAAAACATTCAGAAGGCATTTTAATCCTAACTCAATAAATTCTATTGAATTCTTTGTTTTCTGAAAGCAATTTGTGTTCAAGAAATCAGATGATCCTTATAGACTAAATAGCTACCACACTGCCCAGCACAAGTAGATGGTCATTAAATAAATATTAAATTAATAAACCATGTGCTGCTTCCTTCCTCTGGGGGCAAAGTTTAGAGTCACTGTGTGGTTAGATGCCTTGACTGCTTAGAGCTTTGATGTGGGATGGAAGTACCAGAACCATACTTGAATTCTGGCTCTTGAATAATAATAACTAATAATAATAAAAGCGATAATACTGTTACCTTCCAAGTGGTTCTGTGTGGGGGCCGGAGCAATAGCACAGTGGGTAGGGCCTTTTGCCTTGCATGCGGCCGACCTAGGTTAGATCCCCAGCATCCCATGTGGTTCCCCAAGCACCGCCAGGAGTAATTTCTGAGCAAAGAGCTAGGAGTAACCACGAGAGTGTCGCTGGGGGTGACACAAAAAAAAAAAAAAAAGCCAAGTGATTCTATGGTAGAAAGTTCAAAGAGAGTCACTGAAGATACGCATATGTGTGGTTTATAATTTTTGATTCCAAGGGATTCTTCTCATGTCTCCCCTATCCCTATCCCAATCCTTGCTTGCCTTTAATAGCAGCTGCAGAGCTACAATTTCTGAATATTTCACAAATACTAAATTTGTGAAATTGTATAAGCTCATTGTTACTCATTTTTGTATCACTGTCACTGTCTTCCTGTTCATCATAAATTTGCTCGAGCGGGCACCAGTAACATCTCCATATGTCCTGTCTCATGCAAGTAGAGCCCAAGGGCACCTGCTTGCTCCAGGAACATAAAAGCCTCAAACCATTCCATCAGGTCATGGGAATGAGGTCTATAATTGTTACTGGTATTTGGCATATCAAATACGACACAGATAGCTTGCCAGGCTCTGCCGTGCAGGTAGCATACTCTTGTAATCATCTCTAAATCCAGCATTTATTGATGAACAGTGAGGCTGCTTGCAGTTGCACGAGCCAGGCTGTGATCAGCTCTTCTGCTGGGTGGAGTTCTCAACAAGAGGGAGTCAGGATGTGGAAAATGGTGGCCCTTATGGGGTGGGGGGGTTGTCTGGCTTCTTGTGAGGCTCAGCTGGGATGGCAGGCCAGGGCTAGAACCTGCCATCCCTCCCGGGCACCTCATGAGCGGCTGGGCACAGGGAGAGCCAGTAGCAGTTCTGTCCCATGTCTGTGTATCTCTGGCTCAGCATACCTGGGCCCAGATTTAAAAAAGACTGCTGCAGGGGTGGATCTCGATGAGCCAGGTTGTGATAGGCTGGTCTGCTGGGTGGAGTTCTGATGAGAGAGGAAGTCCGGATGTGGAAAATGAAGGCCCTCATAGAATGAGGGGTTTGTCTGGCTTTGTTGCAAAGGCTCTGCTGGGGTGGCGGGCCAGGGCTAGACCCCGTAATCCCTCCTGGGTGCCTCATGAGTGGCTGGGCACAGGGAGAGCCAGTAGCAGCTCTGCCCCATCATTTTTGTATATATGCTCCTAATACAGAACTTGCATAAGGATAATTAGGGATATGCCATAGATGCTGAGCTGAACTTAAGAGGCTGCTGCGTCTTTCAAAATACAGAAGCTCAGCTCTAGAGATCCTGATTTAATTGGTTTCAGTGTGGCCTTGACTCAACATGTTTGCAAATGCTTATGTGCTTGTAAGATGCTTTCAAAGCTAAGAACTGGAAATAAACTTCATGCCACCTGCCTCTTATGAAGAGGAAAAGTATTTCATCAAAAAGCTCTTAAGGAATTTTCCCTCCAATGTAGCCAAAATTTAATGCTCAGAAATGGTATGCCACAGAGAAATGGACAAAATAGTCACCTCCTTATTTACACCTTTCATTGGCATCCATTAATCCTAAGATAAGCAGCAAAATTCTGAGTATGCCCTACCACGATCCCACACTAGCTTTCCATTACCATCTAACAGCTCCCATGACTACAAAGCAGACTTTTCACAGTCCTTTTTACTTCAGAATGTCCCAGCTTCTGTCCCACCTACAAAGAATACTGCACACTCATCCAACATGCCAATCCCTTTGTCGAGTTCACTTCTACACACTGTTGAAGGTCACTTAGCCAAGGAAGTAAATTACCTTGCCCCTAAGACTAGAGAATGTGTGTTTTCAGTATCTGGAATGGCACTCATCATTGTGGCCATCCATTATTAATTTGGCTAATTGCCTATCTCTTTTTTGGTCAGTACCGAGATGGAATCTATCTTGTGCCCCTTCAAGGGAACCTGTTGCTGAGTCATTCTGAAACTTCAGGCTTATGTGTCCTCTCCAAACTCAAGTTTCTAACTAGTAAAATGCTGTTTATCAATAGTGCCCTCTCATAGGATTGTCCTAAGAATTAAATGAGATAATCCAGGCAAAATGGTTTTAGGATACAAATTCCTTTCACCCAGGAAGAACTAAGAACAATGTTGAGCTTGATTTTTCTCTAGAAGTATTTCTATTTGATGTGGTTCCAGAAGACTCTGTGGGGTCCATTCCAAACTCCAAGTTTATGCTGTGATATATCTTTGAACATTAGGGAAAAATAAGTAATAGTTCCTTTCTACTCTTTTAAGCGTGCAACAATATAAGAAATAATACATAGGAGACTGAAAGTCAACTGAACTTCATAGCAAATGAAGCCGATGAGCGCAGATTTAGATACAAAGCCAAAGGGATTTCTAATATCCTCCCAAAGTGCATTTATCCATTTTCCAAACAGTAGGCCTCACCCCAGAGGCAGAGCTACTCTAGGGAAGAACAGAGCATATAGGCATTCTGAGACAAACTTGTTCTGAAAGATAAAGCCAAAAGGCACAGAGCCAATCCAGTTCACCTATCAGGCAAATTTTACCAGCCTCAGGGAGGAGAGAAAGAAGTGAAAAAGAAAATAGTAGGGGCTGTAGCAATAGCATAATGGGTAGGGCATTTGCCTTGCACATGGCCCACTCAGGTTCGATCTCCAGCATCCCATTTGGTCTCTCCAAAGCACCACCAGGAGTAATCCCTGAGTGCAGAGCCAGGAGTGACTTCTGTGCATTGCCGGGTGTGACCCAAAAAGGAAAAAAAAAAGAAAACAGTAAACCTGGGTGACCTATCCTTTGTATGAAAGAGATGGCTCTCCATACCCTCTAAAAAATAAGTTCCTCTATATCACAGTGTAGCTTTATTGTCAGTAGAATGACTTCTTTGCAAGTTAATAACAAAATTTACCTTAAAAAGCATTAATTCCATGTGGGAGTCAGAGTTTAGGAGAGACAGAAAATGGAACAGGGTGCTAATAATTGTCGAGGGTACTAATGCCAACCTAGAACTGAGCATGAAATAGAGGCAAAAGGATTCACATGACAACCTTTTTAATGTATGTTCTGTAATCCATAGTCTAGAAGGGAAGGAAAAGAGAAAGAGAGAGAAAGGCAAAGAAATAAAGAACCTGCCATGGAGCAGGGCTGGGTTAGGGGGAGGGAACCGGGGATGTTGTTAGTGGGAGATGGGCACTGGTGGAGGGGGGCGGGTGCTGAAACACTGTATGACCAAAACCCAAACATGAACTTTTTAATTGTATATCTTTTTATTTGTATATCTCACGGTGGTATAATAAAATACTTAAAAAAAAAGCATTAATTCCAAGTACCCTGTAGGTGTGATGTTTGATGACTGAATGCAAGCAGAAAGTTTGCTGAGTTACTTCTTGCAGTTGTCTTATAAAAAGTTGATGTGTTTTTGCATTTATATAAACAATATTTGATAATATAAGACATTTACATGGGAGTTCCTTTATGAATCTGAAACCCATTCCTCCTCCAGCCCCCAGCTACAATCTTGGTCCTCCTTTAACAGAGAAACCCTAATTTTCAGAGGTCAGGTCTGTGACCACATTCACACACTGATATCACAATTAGAAAAAAAAATGCCATATAACTATTGTTTTAATGAGGCAGTAAGTGTTTATAAGACGACCTAATTAAGGATTATATAGTTTTAAAGATACCGATCTCAGGGCAGGGAAAGCATTATAAAATTACCTCCATAGTGAACAACTCACGGGCAAGTTTTTCTTTTTTTTTAAATTTTTTATTTTACCACCATGAGAACAACATTACAAAGATGTTCATAATTGGGTCTCAGTCATATATTGTTCCAGCACCCATCCCTTCACCAGTGCCCCATTCCCACCACCAATGTCCCCACATTCCCCCTCTCCCAGCTCCAGAGCAGACATTTCTTCCTTCGCTCCCTTTCTCTCTGTCTCTCTCCGTCTCTCCTTCATCTTCCCCAATCCTTATTATATACCATATGATATATAGAATTAAAAGGATGTTCATAATTGGGTCTCTACAATACAGTGTTCCAGAATCCATCCCTCCACCAGTGCCAATTCCCACCACCCAATTCCCAAACACACCCACCTATTGCAGGCGCATTTTAATTATCTATCTCTTTGTCTGTGTCCCTGTATTTCCCAACCTCTCTTCTATTACACTTTATGGCTTGTCCTATGGATACTAATAATGTATGATGTATCTATCTGATTATTTAATAGTGAGTTCTAGTGTGACATCATAATTCCTCATTCCCCATAACCTCTCCAGTTTGATGCAAATAGAATGATCGTTGAAGTGTACAAGTGAGAAAGATCCTGAAAGGACCTTGTGCTAAAACACATTGAGTCAAATATTAAACTGAGTGGCGGCGCCGCGCACCTCGGGCAGCCTTGGGTCTGGAGTCTCTGCCTTGTGGCGGTTGGCTGTGGTGGCTGGAGCTCGGGGCCACACCCACTGGGCCTGGAGGCTGGGGACTAAGTGGAGGCCTCAATCCTTGCTCCGAGTCCAGCAGGTGGGCCGCCTGCATGGCGCAGCATGCCCTAGGAGCTTTGTAGGACACGACCAGGTGCTGGTCAAGCCTTTTGCTTTTCCCCAGGAACTCCATAGGGCTGCTCACCATGAGGCCGAGCTGCGCAGCCTTAGGTCTGGAGTCTGTCTTGCGGTGGTTGGCTGTGGTGGCTGGAGCTCAGGGCCACACCCACTGGGCCCAAAGGCTGGGGACTAAGTGGAGGCCTCAATCCTTGCTCTGAGTCCAGCAGGCGTGGCCGCCTGCATGGCAAGCAGGCCCTAGGAGCTATGTAGGACACAACCAGGCGCTGGCGAACCTTTCGCTTTTCCCCCAGGAACTCCATAGGGCCGCTCATCATGAGGCTGAGCTGCGCAGATGGGCAAGTTTTTCTGCATCTAGGCCTACACTTAGCATTACACACTGTTGAATTTATGCGAATTCTACCTGAAGACGATATTTCAAGATGGTGACGATGATTCTAATACTCTGTCACATGACACATCAGAGGCACTGAATGAGCAAACAATTCATACAAGATTAATTGAAAGACAATGGAAGATAATGAATGAAAGAAAATTTCATTTCTGTCTCAATGTATGACCTTATGAAATTTTTACCATTGTGATAGTCACCAGTGGGAGGAAAATATATTTTGAAATAAGTTAGTGAATAAGGAAATGAGAGCATATTTCATAAGGAAGTGAGGCGGCAGTGTCAACAACAAGCAGAAGCTTTTACGAATTCTAAGAAAAATTTGGTAATTACACAACATTCCCAGGACCCTTTCCTAGCTTATACTAAAATAGTGCCAATGAAAATTGGGATTCTGGTCACAACTACACTTTAGCAGCAATATTTATCATGCAAACAAGTAAGTCCTCATTTCAAACTAATACACAAAAGTATCTTTTAATGAAAATATATGGTCTCTTCCAGAAGCATCTCCAGTCTCACTCTGATTGTGTGGTATAAGTCTGAGCAACCACAGGCAGGATGCCAAAGAGGCCTCAGTGTCTTATTGTCTGAATGCTTGATTTGCCTTCCCTGATTGCCCTGCCTGGAGAGCAACAAAAAAAAAGAGAGATGTCTAGCTTCTGGGAATGTGATAAGTGACCATTTCCATCAGCATTGCTCTCTACTTGGCCGAAAAGGGAAAAGACGGAAAGCAAGTCTCTGTGGACAGGTCGGCAATCACAGACCATCCTATTCTTTGAATCCAGGAACAGAGGCAGATTAGCAGCCTGCCAAGTGTGACAGAGACTGGAATTTAAACATCCTACACTGAAACAAGACCAATCATTCAGTAACCAAGAAATTCATATGCAGTGCTTTCCACTTTTCTTCATATGTATTGTTTGCCCTAACTTCTGGTGACTATTACAATCCCTGTCTTATGGTTGAAGAATAGGGCAGCTGGGGAGTGGTCATTTTGCATAATGCGGTTGCACAACATACTCACGAGTTACAAGCTGCTCACAGTTGTTCCTGTCACCTTGTGAGGATGGGCAGGGAAGACAGAGAGACACCTCCAACTTATCTCTCAGCATCTTCCATAGGGAGGGTTAACTTTAATGACTCACCTCCTGGCACAAGAACACTAGAAAACCAATGAAGAAAACACACAGAAGCCCACCAAGCTCAGTGAGCTAAAGCAATATCACTGAAGACAAAAAACAGCACCAATAAATTCTCAGACAGTATCTTCAGTGACAAAATGATAAGGATTTTCAATGAGTGAGTACAAAGAGATGATAGCACAGATAGTTAGCAAAACAAAACAAAGTAGAGATGTCGAAATGAAAAAAACTACTGTTAGAAATGAATAACATGAAAGGTGATATTTTAAAAAGTCAATAGGAAGCTCTGAACAGCAGAATCTGAGCAAAAGATCAAGGAGCTCCAAGATGAGAAGTAAGGACACGGAACGATAGTACAGCGGGTAGAACATTTGCCTTGCATGCGGCTGACTCAGGTTCAATCCCCGGCATCCTATATGGTCCCCCAAGCACCACCAGGAGTAATTCCTGGAGTGAAAGAACCAGGAGTAACCCTTGAGCATTGACGGGTGTGACCCAAAAAAAATAAATAAATAAATAAATAAATAAAAGATGATAAGTAGGAAACAGCAGAAGATGGAAAATAATCTGAACAGAAATGAACACCATACCAGAGAACTATTAAATGAGCTCAAGAGCAACCATATAAGAATCATTGAAGTTCCTGAGAAGCAGGAAGGTAAATGGGATGAATAAACAATAGTTAAAGAAATCATAGATAAGGTCGTTCCAGAGTTGAGAATTACAGGATGTTTGAGATCCAAACATCCTGAAGAATTCCAGTGCAAATAGCCCCAAGTAGGAAAACTTCAAGATACATTATACTCAAAATGACAAAATTCAAATTTAGACAGAGTATTGAAAGCATGATGATAAAAAGGGGAACTTTACAAAGGAAAGCCCATAAAATGTACAGCAGATCTATCAAATGAGATTCTACAAGCCAGAAGAATATTAAAGGACACAATACAAAAAACTCAAAAGGAAAAATGAAATAAACACCTCACCAAAAAAATACTCTATCTAGTTAGATTATCATTCAAATTTGAAGGAACTCTATAGAGCTTCATGGATACACAACAGCTTAGGGAGTTCACAGCCTTGAAACCAGTTTTGCAAGAAATGTTAAAAGGGCTCCTTTAAAGGACAGGAGATACTACCCGTCATATGACTGCGTACAGAACTCACAATGGTGCATATGTTTGTTCTCTATGAGATTAAGAAAGGTTAAAAACATATAGCAGTTAAACATCACAAATTGACTTTCACTGATATTTTCTGATAATTCTATTTTCCATTCCTTTAAGTTTTATGGGATAAGTAATATGAAACAAAACTTTTATATGCATTGCAAGGGAGGCAGGCTAGAAAGAGCGACACCTGGAGATATTGGTGGAGGAAAGGGGGCAAACGGTGGTGGAACAGTGTCTGAAACAAGTCTATTATGAACACCTTGATAAATCATGATGTCTCATAAGTATTCTTGGGGAAACAATGGATACTTAAATTTTTTTTATTACACCACCGCGAGATATACAATTACAAAGATGTTCATATTTGGGTTTCAGTCATACAGTGTTCCAGCACCCATCCCTCCACCAGTGCCCATTTCTACCACCACCCCTTCCCCCTCCCCGCCTACCTCTATGGCAAGCACTTTGCCTCTCTCTCTCTCTCTCTCTCTCTTTTATTCTCTTCCTTTCTCTCTCTCTTCCTTCTCTTACACATTGTGGCTTGCAATACATACATTCATACATTTAGAGGTTATGTATATTCCTTTGCCTATACTCAATGCTCAGTTCTAAGCTGGTATTATCATTTCCAAAAATTATTAGCACATTGTTCCCTTCTCTGTCTTACCTAGCCTCTGACTCCCACACACTTTGCGGTACAGTCCACCCACTGACAAGACCTCCTGATCCCATGTTTTGCCTGACCTTGGAGATTGATATCATACTATTTTATTTTTGTATCACTCAAATAAATGCATACATTTTATATCTGTTCGTTTCCTTCTGGCTAATTTCACTCAACATAATCCTCTCCACGTCCATCCATTTATAGGAAAATTTCAAACTTTATTTTTCCTGGACGGCTGCATAGTATTCCACTGTGTAGATGTACACAGATGTTACTTTAGCCAGTCATCTGCTTTCAGGTTTTCTGGTTGTTTCCAGATTCTGGCTATTGTGAATATTGCTCTATGAAAATAGAAGTGCATATGATGTTTCTGCTGTGTGTTTTTGGCCTCCCTGGGTATATTTCCAGGAGTAGTATGGTTGGGTCAAATGGGAGTTTAATTTCTAGTTTTTGGAGGAATGTCCATACTGTTTTCCAAAAATGCTGAACCAGTCAACATTCCCACCAGCAATGGATGAGAGTCCCTTTCTCCCTGCAAAAAAAATGGATACTTTTTTTTAAAAAACGAAAAGGAAAAGGGCCAAAGTGATAGCCCAGCAGGTAGGGCATTTGCATTCCATGCAGCCAACCTTGGTTCAATCTCGACATCCATATGGTCCCCCAGCACCACCAGCAGTCATTCCTGAGTGCAGAGCCAGGAGTAACCCCTAAGCATCGAACAAAAAGCAAAATAATACTAATAAAAGCTTATTTTTTAATTTAAAAGGAAAAATGAAAACATATAAAAGCTTCTATTTGCTTATCAATTATCTAAGCATCAGTCCTTGAGGGATTACAAACAAATAATTGTAAGAGTGCTTATGTGTCTTTATTTGGGTGCTTCTCCCACTCCTGATCATCATGACTCTAGAGACCCTAAACAGCACCCTTCTGCCTATGCAATAAACCAAATACACATACCTGGGACTTTGCAGACACATCAGAATCTGGGTAAGATTGGAGACCTACAATCAAGAAGACAAGAAATGGTTCCCAAGTCCAGAATCACGATGAGTGAATCTGCTTAAGGCTTGACTTGCTTACAATGAGGCCATGTAAGTAAGGAGACAGTGAATAAATCAGCGAGATTGTAGGCTAGTCAAGCAAAATAGTCTAAGTCTGAGAACATTTAGGGTCTTTCCTTTTGCCAAGACCCTGGCCCACTTTTCTGGATCAAAGGTGGAATAAACAGTTGGTTGAGGTTGGGCATTATGTTTGTTTCCTTAAAATTCGAAGGTTACCATCTGAATCCCCAATATGATGGTGGGACTTTTGGTCAATGTTTAGTGGTGAGTACAGCCTAAATGGGGTTGGTAGCCAGATAGCTCCCTCACCCTTTCCATGTGAAACCATAGGAAGTTATTGGAAAAAGCCAGAGGAAGAACCCAAACTGGGTTCTCAGCCACTGACTCTGTCAGCACCAGCCCTTCTGGTGGACTTTCAGATACCAAAACTATGAGAAATTAATTTTATTGATAAGACACTGAGTCTATGATAGTTGTTTTTTAATTTTTTTTTTTTTTTGCTTTTTTGGGATCACACCCGGCATTGCTCAGGGGTTTCTCCTGGCTCTGCATTCAGGAATTACTCCTGGCAGTGCTCGGGGACCCTATGGGATGCCGGGAATCAAACCCTGGCCAGCACAGGCCGGCCACGTGCAAGGCAAACGCCCTACACCTACCCGCTGGACTATCGTTCTAGCCCCTATGATAGTTGTTTTTTAAAGCAGTTCAAACTGACTAAAACTGACCATTTATGACTTTTATATGGAGAAAATAAGTATGCAAAAGGTTCATCTAAAAGCCATTATTTTAAAATAAACTTGAAAGGTACTTAAGGAGCATGCCAAATTACTCCTGTCAAGGGATTCTATTTCAAAAAGCAAGAAACAGCACCCTTGCACTATGGGGCTTTTCAAGAATACTAGCTAAGAGTCCTCTGACTTCATCAGAACATTTTGAGCATCAAAAAAAGAAAAAAAAAGAGGGGGGGGGGGGGGGGGGGGGGGAGGGGGGGGGGAGGGGGGGAGGGGAGGGGGGGAAGGAAAAAAAAAGAAGAACCTACAGTAGGCCTCACTCTGAATATTTAACACACATTGGGTACTGCATAAATGGATTACCCCAGTGGAAATGGAAAATATATTTTCCATTCATTGTTTTAGGACCTCACCTAGAAACCTCAATCCCTGCACACTTATCACCCTAACATTCATGGTACCTTCAGCACCCATGTCGGTCTCTACTTGTCATCTCCTGGCATTGGTTCTGCAGCTCTGACTTTCACATCCCTGAAGATATTCTCAGATTACCCTCTTTTATCTGAATTATCCACCACATACCTAATTAGTCTGGTCTTTCCAGGGATTTCCTTTCCCTTGAACCACAGTGTGGATAACTCCAGCTGTAAGAAAACAGTGAAATATTTCCCCAACAATTATCATGAGTTGTACCCAAGTATTGCATTTCTTAGTGTTAAACTATGGTCAGCTCCTACTATATTCTTTCTGAAATGTAAATAGTCCATTGGGTCAAAGAATTTTAGCATGAATAAATTTATCCTATTCTTCCTCCTAGCTCAGAAGAAACCAGGATAATGAGAAACTTAGGGAAGAGAAAGCATTTCAAGAAAGAAAATGAGGGCTGGAAAGATAGGCAAAGCATTTGCCTTGCTTGCAGCCATCCCGGTACGATCCCCGATATCCCGGGATATTATCCAGAGCACTGTTAGGAGTCATTCCTTAGTGCAGAGGTAGGAGTGACCCCCTGTGCTTTACCAGATATGGCCCTAAAGCCAAAAAAGAAAAGAAGCAAAGAAGGAAAACAAGAAGGAAAGAAAAGTAGCATCAAACAATATTCCTTTCCAATTTCACTTATTAATATGGACAGGATATGGAGACATATGCACCCAAATAAAGACACATATGGAACAAAAGGTGTTAAGGGGAGGTAGTGATAGTGATAGTGAATGACAGGTATTGGTCTTTTAAAACAACATCTTTTGACGAGAAAAGTCAAACTAGCTTGGCATGCCTTGATGGCTCTTCTAACCCTCCAGATCCACCTACACAGCTCCTGAAGCACATGGCTTGGACAGCTATATTCATCATACCCCACACAGCTCATACTTGAACTCATTGTTTAAGATTTTAAGCTAGAATTCTTGTCCTTACTCCAATTCCTCTCTTTTTTTCTCTGTATCATCCATCCAGTAGTCCTAGAACCCCTAGGGGTTTGTCTGGGTCTAGTTTGAATAGTCTATACTGATTGTCTCAGAGTCTAGGAAGCCGGCTTGGTCCTTCATCTCTCTGAATTCAACCTAATGTGAGAGGACAGAGAGAGCCACAGAATATCTCCCCTTGCCCAGAAAGCCTGAGACAGCATCAGGGAATTTCCATATGCTACTGTGGTACTCAAACAGAACAATATTCAGCATACAGCTTAGAAAAGACTAGAAATCCTGAAGAGGCCTCAATGTTAGAACATAAAAAGCCAAGTGACCTACTAATTGACCAC
This sequence comes from Cryptotis parvus, assembly GCA_021461705.1. NCBI lineage: Eukaryota > Metazoa > Chordata > Mammalia > Eulipotyphla > Soricidae > Cryptotis > Cryptotis parvus. The sequence continues at coordinate 2,764 of JAJIBD010011586.1, read as the reverse complement.
ACAGAAAACCTAACAGGAATGCTGAGGATTTGGGCAGGGACTGCAAGAGTAACTGATGATGGCATAAGCATATGCTCCTAACTAGGCACACGTAGGCAAACCAGAACTCACCCAATTAATCTTCTGTCACCCAGATGATTTTTCACTATTAGCAGAATAGATGAAAAACGATAATATGTTTCTTGAATATATGTATATGTGGACTAAAATGGTATGTTTCTTGTACATGGAACCTGGAAAGTCATATGCAGTAGTAAATGGAGTAAGTTGCATTTTAACTAGGGGGCATTTTTAGGAACGAGAAGGCAGAAAGCGAGCAAGAGTCTCTTTGTCTCACGCTATAGAAATCAAGTAGCTCTTATCTTGAAGGACAGACATGAGATTTGCTCCCCAGGACCCCCCGGTTCCAGGACTCTTTCAGAGGCAGCATAATACTCACTCTCCAAAGCCTTATCCAGGGTCAACTTCCTGTTGTCTAGGACTAGATTTCAGTTCACAAAAAGTTACAGTATGATATTTCTTTTCAGCTCCTGAACTCTGAAAATTCTAATAATAATCTGAAGGTCAGCATTGGAAAGCGTATAAAGCGGAATGGCAACGCAAAAATTAGAGAAGTAGTTAGAAAAAATACTTTATGTATATATGAAGTCAGGTAAAGCAGTCTCTGAGGCCACATCCGATAGTTCCCACCTCTCCACAACAAAGCTGACTTTTTTCAATAGCTTTACTTTCCTCTGGTTCAGTATGACAAAGCAATTCAATAGCTGACATCTTTTTTTTTTTTTTAATTTTTATTTTTACAATTACAAAGATATACAATTAAAAGTTCATATTTGGGTTTTGGTGATACAGTGTTTCAGCACCCGTCCCTCCACCAGTGCCCATCTCCCACCACCAACGTCCCCGGTTCCTCCCCCTCCCCCCAGCTCTCCTCCATGGCAGGTTCTTTATTTCTTTCCATTTCTCTATCTTTCTCTTTTCCTTCCTCTCCAGACTATGGATTACAGAACATACATTAAAGGGTTGTCATGTATCCTTTTGCCTCTATTTAATGCCTCAGTTCTAGGTTGGCATTAGTACCCTCACAATTGTTAGCACACTGTTCCATTTTCTGTCTTACCCTAGCCTCTGACTCCCACACGTTTGTGATAATTTCCATAGCTGACATCTTGATGGGTATTAACAGTGGCATGCTCTTACTTGGCAAAAGGGTAAAAAATCTTATTAGTTATAGATACTGAGTTCTGAAATAAAAAACACAGGCATAAAACAACATAGTTAGAAATGACCTTAATTCTATTTCATTTTACAAAAGAAAAGTCAGCTCTTATGAGAAGGAAAGGTTTGATCACCTATCTAGTTAACAATAAATCTGAGTATAAATCAAGGGAATAATTTTCTGCTCTATGTTTATTTGATATGCCAAAAACCAGTAACAATTATGGACCTCATTCCCATGAATGAAGGAATGGTTTGAGGCTCTTCCTGTTTCGGAGCAAGCAGATGCCCCTGGGGTACACATGTTTGCAACAGGACATATGGAGATGTTACTGGTGCCCCCGCTCAAGCAAATAGATGAACAATGGAAGACAAGTGATACAAGTGAAGAAGTGATGCTTATTTGGCACCTCTTTCCCCGTGCTATCTGCTATACAACTTGAAACCCACCTGCTATTCCCAAATCTCCAAGAGTAGTACTCTATTTTTCCCTTTTCTGTTTCTATGAATGTGTCCTAAAGAAAATGTAGAATCAGCGAGACTTTACAAAACAAGACCATACCAACAAATAAAAAGATTTTTAAAGTTAGAGTACCTTAAAAACCCTCCTCCCCCTTTTTTTCTTTTTGCATCTAGGGTTCTTCTAGAAAAGTTCTGGAAAAATTCTTCCATGAAATAGTAATACATAATTGTTAAAAATCAATTCATTTGCTCTCTAGTCACTGAACTTGGCTGATGATCTGGATAACAGCAGGCCTTATCTGGGGAAAGGGCAAAAACCTCATTGTATCACCCTGCCCCTAGTGAGCATTAAGGATCCTAGGAAGTAAACAGCAGAAATCTCGGCAGGAAAATGGGGTTTTTACTTAATGTTATTGCAAATTAAAGAGAATCGCTATTCAGTTATTTCTTTGAAAGAAGACATTATTTGTGGTCATTTGGGGAAAGGAATCTTCGAAAATTGCAATATTTAAAAAAAATAGGTATCAGAAAACTCTTTGTCCTTGGAGTAAAACCAAATTTGAGGAAGTTTCATGATAGTAGACTATCTTTGCAATAAACCAGGGCCATTAAAAATGGATGGCCTAAGTCATTTTAAGGAAGCTGAGAAAATTGGTCCTCATGTGCATGGACATTATGAAAACAAAAACACTTTCTGAAAATGGAAATCCCCTCATTCCTAATGCTGACACATTCTCATTTTTGTAGAAAACAATGTTTCTTTTAAAAGCCCTTCTGTCCAATTTGAAAAAATGAGTCCTGAGGTCTAGTTGTGTGATATCATTCAGTATAGAGTCTCGTGGTACCTTAGCATCACTTAGCAGTCAGCAAGGTCTACTGAGAGACAGGATAATGGATGGATGCAGTCAGTACATAATTTAGTCCTTTCTCCTGGGTTTTTCCAATGTGAGATTTCTTCCCCCAAAAACATGCCTTCATGGATCATTTCTGAAGCTGTTCCCTCATCTTTACAATTACTGTAGGCAATCTCTTCTTTTGAAGCAGTCCTATACCCCACTGACTAATTAATCTTCCTTTAAAAAAA